>RCHQ01000079.1:0-215548 GCA_003676415.1 Plasmopara muralis | reverse complement strand
AGTAGCACAAAAACGCAGCAACATGGCCTCACATAGCACGCAGCGGAAATTGATAGCACTTGTTGGTCTCGATCCAAACGACCTTTGGGTTATGAGCCCAACACGCTTCCTCTGCGCCAAAGTGCTACAGTCAGTTGGCCATCAAAAACAAATACACAATACCAATAATCAGCACCAAAGAGCTCAAAGAAGTCACATGTACTTAGAACAGCAACCTCTTGCTCACTAAACTCTTTCCTAGTATCTTCAGCTGCTCAGATAGCTCTTCTAGGTGCAGGCATTGTATAGTGTCCTGATAACAATTTATGTACTTAAAGCAATTGTCACTGCTCTCAGATTCAATTGGTGTTTGTTAGCTCTATAAATATGCTCGGACAGGACACACAGAATGAGCTTCGAGTGATCCGGTATGTGTAGTCATTTTAAGCCACGATCTGCTTCTGTAATCAGGACACAGTTGCTTTCCAATTAAAAGTCTTGCTTTTGCCAGTTTTTGTAGAGTTTACTATGCAAGCAGGTCGCAATAGCTCTTCCACGCGTCATTTGGCCGCACAGTTTATACCAGCAGCACCAAAACGCAGCATCACAATACGCTGTGGAAATCATTAGCACTGATTGGTCCCAACCCAACGAACTTTAGGTCATGGGCCTCACGCGCTTCTTCTGCGCCAAAGTTCTTCCATAATCCGTCCGTCACAACAAGATAAAAAACACACATAAAACAGTACTAAACCACATAGTATCTCATAGCAGCAATCTTTCACTCACTCAACATTCATTTATTATTATTAGCTGCTGAAATGGCTTTGTGAGGCGCAAGCCACGTACACTGTCATGGTAACGCTTGATGTAGTCAAAGCGATCGCCACTGCTTCAGAACTTAATCGTCAGGTTTTAGGATCAGATAGCATGCTCAGATAACAGTCTATTAGACGACTCTTCAAATATCCGGAGCCGGTAACCATGAGCTGCTTTTGTAATTCGATCGTGGTCAATTTAAAGCTTTAAATCAGGAATATTACACTCGCCACTTTTGTATAATGACATATGTAAGTGGATCGTGAAAGCTATTTCTTGCTTTGGCCGCGCCACAAGCAGCAGGTTATAGTAGCTCCAAAACGAAGCAACATAATTCCCCCTGTTGGTCTCATTCCAAGGATCTTTGTGTTATAAGCCAAACACGCTTTTTCTAACTTAAACAGCTGCAGAAAAGTTGAAAACGTAATAGACACAACCAAACAGCAAGGCTTAGGCATTGGATGTTGTCTGAATAATAACAATTTAGGTGTTCGAAGAGATCGGCACTGCTTCAGACTGAAATTTGTTTTTGTTTCGACCAGACAATATGCTCAAATAACATATTAAAGAGTGAACTTTGGTCGACCCATGACGGCATCTTTCCTCACGAGCTGCTTCTGTATTTTGGCCGCGGTCATTTTAGATCGAAATTTGAAGTACTACACTTGCCACTTTAGTAGCAAGCGGAGCGCAAACGTTATGTTACCCGTCATTTGGCTGCACCACAAGCAGCTGGTCAAAATAGCACATGAACGCAGCAATACGCCCGTAGCGGGTATTATCAGCACTTGTTGGACAACTTTTGGGCTCTTCTTTGCCAATGGTCTCAGAATGACATACATACAAACGGCACGAAACCTTTAAAATAATTATGATAGCAAGCTGGCGCTCGCCAACCATTTATCTAACTGCCTCCTTTAGTTGCAGAGTTAACTCTTCGAGGCACAGGCATTAGATACTGTCTGAATAGCATGTGTGTAATGTCTAAAATACTTTATTGCATAAATGATTATATTGCCAAAAAGAAAAGTGATTGACGGATTAAGGGCATTTTATGTTCATATACTTCCTCGAGGTATCGTGTCAAATCAAAGCTGACCACACATGCTCGCTACCGCGATAAAGCGCTTCACGCGCGTCGCCGGCGCCACCGGATCACACTGTGCACCACTTCTCACCACACAAACTTCCTTCTTATCCGTAGATGCGGACATTTCAGCGATATCTCCGATTGAAAAGACCAAGTGTACTAAACTTAAGATCCCTACCAAACGCGCGGCGTCGCTGCTGCAACAGCTGGAGGCGGAGGCCGTGGTTAAGGCTTCGGAGGGCAAGAATATCGAAAACTTCAAGCCAGGCGACTCAGTCGAAGTGCATTACCTCCTAAGTCGTACAAGTGGCCGCATACAGCGCGTAAAGGGTGTTGTGCTGGCGCGGCGAAACCGCGGCACGGGGAGCTCTTTCGTCATTCGCAACGTGTGTTTATAACTTTCTTTGACTGCGTGCACTGTTGTTCGTTGTCGTGCGATACTGACGACTCGTTGTTTTTTTGCTTGTTTATTGAGTGCAGCACATTGGTGGCTACGGTTACGAGCAGAAAATATTTTTGCACTCACCGCTGTTGCAAAGCGTTAAAGTATTGCAGGAAGCATTTATTCACAAAGGCAAAAAGCGAGTGCGCCGCGCAAAACTTTTTTATTTGCGGGAAAAAGCGCCAAGCTTTACAACGGTCTAGATTTGCGACTTTGGTTGACTTTACCATGAGCAAGGGCCGTACAGACTTTAAACACAGGTGGTGAAGACTATTAAATCAGAGACTGGTAGAGGCAAAATAATACAAGTAGGAAGGTAGTAACACAACAAACACTAGTCAGTTCACGGACCACATTGTTGTTGCCAGAGTGTCTCAAAAGCCGACTAAGCAGTCCCAGTACTTCCTCTATCTACGCTTTTTCTTCTTGGACTTGCGGATGCCAGAGCTGCTAGTAACCACGACGGCTGCAGGCTTTTCCAACTCGGCCTTGCGAGCAGCACGAGCGGCAGCATCAAGCTTAAGCGCATCCTTTTCTGTGCCCATGCCAGCTCCCTGAGCACCAATAAAGCGGTTACGGCCACGACGACCACGCTTGCCGTGCGAGCGCTGCTTGCGGGGAACCCAACGCTCCGGATCCGGGTTCAACAGTCCAATGAAAGCGTTGTAATCCGGACGAGAACGTAAATTAGCGAGATGCGCTTCCCTACGCTTTGCACGCTTGCGAGCGATAGCCTGTGGGCTCTTCGCGGCACGCTTGCGTCTTTTAAATGTATAAGTCAATCACCAGAGTAAAACGAAAGCTAAAAATCGCCATGATTAGAGATACATACTCGCTTTTTTTGTCACCAGTGTCCGAAAATTTGGCAGCCAGACGGGTTGAGCGCGGAGCTTGCTTTTCCAGTTCGCTCGGATCAATGTGACTCTCCTTAACAGCGGGAAGCATCGCACACCGCGCCTCTGCAGCTTCAGCATCACAGAATGATCTATATCCATAATTTTTGTCCATTAGCGCAATGCAGTAGACCAATCCGATATACTCAAGCAATTTACAAAGCGACAACTAGCGAAGCCATAGAGCGAAGGCGAAGGTCGCGATCCATAGCACCAGCAGTTTCGCCTTCAAGCAGCTCCATGTAAGCGTCGGCGGCTTCGCGATAGTGTTTCTTTTGAATCTTGTACCAGCAGTCTCCCTCACGAATTTTCATTGCATACTCAGAGTTGTAGTCGCGGGCCTTGTGATAAGCTAGGGCACTTTCAAGCACTGACTGCGCCGATGCTGAGTCGCCCGCCTGCTCGTAGAGAGCGACAAGAGTGGCTACTGTACCCGGGAAGTGCGCCAGTTGCTTGATCGAGCGAATACACTCAGCGGCTTTTAGCACGTGACCTTCGGTCAAGTAGACGTGTGCGAGGCCAAGACGGCCACCCACGCTTGCATCAGTCTAAAAGTATAGAAAACAAAGCAAGGATTCGTAAGTCTTTTTATCGCTCAATAAAAGCACTTTGTTGCTCCAACCTGGAGCTGCTCGATCGCGACTGCAGGCGATTGGTCGTATATTGACAGCAAAACCACGATATCGGCAATCGATTTAGACGAGGGAAAACGCTTTTTCAGAGTTTCCAAGCTTTCGCGACACTCCTCCGTCTAGTGAGTCAAAATGAAAAAGGTAAAACATTATAGACTTACAGACTTTACGATATGGGTGGACCTTATTCATCAGACAAAAAAGCAGCGCTCGATTCGAGAGAATCGCCTCTTGTTGCGCCGGATTTAGCTTCTCAAACAGCACGCAATCATCAATACTCTTCAGCCGCTTGAACGAATCCAGTACATCGCGGTCTTTGCGGATCGTCACGATATTGTTTGAAGCCACAGCATCCACAGCACGGTTGCGTAACCTGGGAAAATATGCCACAGCGATTTGTCAGCAAACTAGTAGGGTGCAATTACTTGAAGCACCTACTTAAGTTTCAGCACATTGCGGTAGTCTGAAAGTGCTCCATCCAGATCGCCGCGCATCTGCTTGACAAATGCCAGTTGCGTTTTAATAATAGCCACTTCCTCGTCTATCTCGTGTTCCGAAGCTCCGTCAGCCTCAGAAGTGTCACGGCATAATCCTATTTTCCATTCGAACATATCAAATGAGATCAATGTGAACACCGATATCAGTTAAAAGTAGTCACTCATCGTACGTTCAGCAGTCAACAATAACTCTTCCGCTGCGTCCCAGTCGTTCGACTGAATAAACACAAATGATTTGTTGAATGCTACTTCGAATCCTTCGTTAACCTGTGCCACTCACTCTCTTGTATTAGACAAACAAATCTTGTCATGTTTTAACATTATCGACCTACAGGAATCTGGCGATTTTTTAATTCCGGGCTTCGACCCGCGCTTGCGTACGCCGCCAACAAATTAGTCAGCAGTTCGAGATGGTTGTCGTGCTACAAAGATCATTCACAGAAAAAGACATAGAAACGTGTGTACTGGCTTAGATACACCTTTAATCTTACCTCCTTGGCTTGCGAAAGCAGATGCTCATATATGCGAATGCTCTCGTCAAACTTCATGTTGCGAAAATACTGTATTGATTGAACAATATACTCTGTCAGCTTTTGTGGCTCCTTCATCTTCCAATCAAAAAACCATTCAACGCACCAGTTGAGCCGCCAGGTGAAGCTGCTCAGTGCTCAGCGCTTCAAGGTCTTTTCCTTTTAAGACCTTGAGAGCATCGGCGTCCCTCTTTAAACGGTAAAGACAATAGGCTCTTTCCGTGCCGAGATATTCATACTTGACGGCAAGTTCCAAAGCCTTGTCGAACTGTAAAGAGAGCAACAGCACAATCCTTTAAACTCTGCCGTTGCCTATAGCCTCGAACAAGACAATTAGAAGTTTACAAACCTTTTCCATACGTATAAGCGCTAAGCTTTTAACTTTTACGGCATCCATGTCATTCGGGGATTTGGAGCGAACTGTAGGATTTGAGGCCACAAGTCAGACGCCACTCTTTTCTCGCAAATACATCGGTCACTGACTTACTTTTGTTGCAGATTTCCACTGCGCGGGTATAATTCTCATGCTTAAGAGTGGCTTTGAGCTCCGTGAAGCTCGCAGCCATCGCAACGTCGATAGAGGCCATCACGACCAGATCGGGAGGTTTCTTGGATTGCACCAAACCTATTATTCCATTCGTCCACCCTTAATTCGGGTTTTTGCAGACGTTAAAATAATTGGCTCACAGTCAGATATAATTTGACATCATGGTTAGTAAATGCACCTATAAAATGGTGTTATCGGGCTTCAATTTGTCCCAGTACCAAGACTTTGCATTTTTAATGCAATTGGACCTTTATCTAGATTTGTAGTGGGGTGAACTCCCCCAACTACTATCTAGATTTGTCATTCCTATAATCTTAGACCATGAATTACTCTTATGCTGGCACACAACATGGTAGATGGTGGTGACAGCGCGCGAAAACCCACACGGTAGTTGCGCTCGCTTTCTCTTCACAGAGAGAGGTGAATGTTCCAGCCTCACACGGCACATTAGCAGCCCTTCTCCGTGATGTCGACGTCTAAATGATGCAACCTAGAGGCTGGTAAACTGTAACGCTGGTGACCTTGACTGTCTTCGCCAAGACATGCACCGTATATTGCATCTACGATATCATTCAGGTCTTGTCCGACTAGTTTACAAGTCTTAAGTGCGTACGACGCTCAATTCTCTATTATTTGGACAAATGTTGTGTCACTAAGGGCTCAGAACCAAATTTTGGCGCCCGACCTTCCTCGGTTGTGGCCACGTAGGGACCTAATGCTAACACTCTCGCGATCATCTGGCCTAAAATATAAATCGGACCGAGAAAGCGACATAGAACTCGAGGTTAATCCCATCTTTTAAACCTATCGAGTGTATAGCATTTTTAAGAATAATAACAGCACTTGCATTTGTTAAATGAATTTGGGATCATACCAAATTTTTGGATTTCTAACAATTGTTTCTTCCCTTTTGGTCAGAACGTTACAAGTATCCTAGACACAAAAAGTACTTAGGTACTGCTGAAGAGCTGATATTAGCAAGCCACTCGGCTGTCTATACCCTCTTAAGCCCAGAATAGCAATGTGGAAGTGCTGTCAGAACATAAGAGCTGGCAACATATTCAAGTAGAAGGTCGTGTAGCTTGTGAGACATGAACGGCTCTGCTTGTTAAAATCGTAACAAGCGGGAGCATACTACTCCAACGCCTTCGATTGTACGCGCTCTTCGACGGTGATTTTAAGCCCTTGTTGATGAGGTCACCGAAGTTGAAGAACAAAAAGAAGAGGTTAACACCAAGACGAGAATATCCGGTTTATGTCGTGAGCGTATCGCACTCGACGTGCTCGTCTAATTAATCGTTCTGCGGATAGTCCATTAAACATGTTCAGCCTGGTGCCAAAACCCATGACAGTACTGCTCCAAAAAAGCTGCTAATTGTTCAAAAGCGTGAATTCTGGAAGCTCAGATCGTCTTACGTTATAGTTGAGGAACAGCGCTGCCTTGAATGGTTTCCGGCACAGCCGCTGTAAGAGCCAAAAAAAATTATCGACCACCATATGTATTGCATTACGAGTTCTTCGACAGGCCAAACACAATTTTTATACCAAAACCTAACCAGCACCGCAATGACACCGACAGGCTTGCCAATGGTACCGCCACATTCGGTGAGACGGGAGCAAGCGATAATTGAATCACACCCTCTATTTCGACCAAGATAACCGAAAAGCGGTGTATGGTGAGATATGATAACTTAAGGTACCATCATGGCGAGCGCCTGTACGTAGTGGGGTACCTTGATATCTTATAGCCATTAGCAGAGCTAAGCAAAATTATCTTCCACATACACGACAAATATACGGAAGAGGTCACAGTTGTGACATGTGCTAGCTCATCGTCTAGACGATGTGATAGTGCAACAGTCCAAGCATTCAGCTTTCTCATCTCATGTTTTCCCCTAAAACGTACTTGCAAAAAAACGATAGTCACATGGCCATTTTTTGAGGGAGGCAAAATTACTGTGCTGCGGTACGCATGATCTGTATAGGCTTGGAGCTTTGTTGGCAAACTTTCAGCTTGACGAGATCTTACTCCGTCGAAATAAGCTCTCTCTCAAAAATAGTAGTTAGGCAGCCTTGAGCTACCAAGACTTAAGCGCAATTACTTGATTTTGTGCCTTGACGTCTGACTGTGACGCACCAGAAGTCGCCGATAGTGAATTGATAGTACCAGTGACTTCTAATGCGTCACAGGCAACACTCGGCGGTTTTTCTGGATTGGGCAAACCAGGATTGGCGCCGGTAACAGACTTTCTTTGACGACGCCAAATATCTCTTGGTGCTGGGTGTCTCATTCTGTGTCAGTGACCTAGTCACGTAAATGAAATATTTTTACGGACACCATACAGTGCCCTAGTCCCTTTTTTATAATTCACGCTATAGTTGAACAAGTAATTAGCCGGGCCAAGCTACGCCCCAAGTCCTTCAAATAAAGTTGACTTATTTACAATGGCCTTGGTGTTAGCGGGATGTGCCTGAATGTCATCCATTTTCTCATAATTCAACATCTAAGGCATCGGAGATTTACCTTTCTGCATTGGCACAAAGCTTATTCATGAGCGTCAGCTGGAGCATTCCTCGCAAGTGAACAAAGTAAACTTTCACGACTGCCTTCCCTTGCTCTGTGAAATTGTAGACAGATATATCATGAAAGTCTGATTGTGTGAGGTCATAGAATTGTGTCACCAGACAATATAACCTTACACGAACGTTTGTGAGCCTATCAAAGCAGGATAAACAACTTCAAACATTACTGCTAGGAGTGCTGCCTCTGATCCATGGTGTATCACCCCGCATGAGAAATAGAAAATATTTGTCGACTAAGCCGAGTGCACTGTACATTGTACATCACGTCATTTTTTTGTTGTATATTTTATCGTGAAAATTGGCGTCTGTACCAAAATTTTATGATATCATGTTGTTACAAACTTGTCTAGCCTCCGACATTTTGTAAAATAGAATGTCAGCGGAAATTTTCCTTTGTAAAACTATTCACATTCCATGCACGTAAATATGCATCAACGACGTCACACTGTCTCATAAAGGTCACTATCGTGTCAAATGCAGTATAAGGCTCTTGTAATCGAGTCAAATTCATGAAATACACCTCTATCATGTAAATTTGCTGAAAATAGGGACATCCTAAAGCTCCTTTGTAAAAGAGGATGCGGATCCGAGGCATTGTAAAAGATTGAACAGTCACTCTACGCGCTTAGTGCGGCGTCAACGCTCCCGCTCTCTCGCTCGCCTACTTTAGGCCACCATGCGGCCTGAGCAGGCTTAAGTAGAGCACTGAATATGTTCGCTTCCTATAGAGTCGTAGGAGTGAAAGCTTGTTTTTTTGGTTGTGACCTTGAATGGCGAACTGAAGCGCTAGTGTAGTTTTTTCGTAGAGACAGTAGTCACTGCAATCGTAGGTAGGAATTTTAGCACAAGATCTTCACTTATAAATTCTAGTTTCATGTCATTGCTTTCTACATCAGCATGTACTTTTTATTTTTGCCTCATACGTAACTTTAATTATAAACTTAGCTGATACTGCTTACGCATCGTAAAAAAATTGACCTTTTCAAAGTGTTTAATATTTCTGCCCCGTCGAGACTAGAAGCACTATTATGACAACATGAGGGCTGGCTAACCTTCATGTGGCGTATAGCCTGGTAAAGCATGAATGGCTTTGCTCAATACGGACTTAACGAATAGGATCATCGTGTTACAGCGCTGTGGCGTATCCGCACCATCGCTGCGCATGACGTCATCGACGGCATGGCACATCCTTTATCTAATCATTGAACTGCGGTTAGAACCCGTGGACATTTTCGAAGTGTTGCTAGGACTCATTAAGAAAGAGCCCGTAAATTAGATTTTCTGTTGAAGACAGCTGAATTCGGGAGTCCACATCATCTAAAGACACAAAACAGCAATAGCGTTGCTGTGTCAAAACCATCATCAGATCCGGCACAGTCACCGAATATATATTTTTTCTAATCAGTTACAATACTAGTGCTGTCGAGTCTTTTGGCAGGCCGGATATAAATTTAATGAATTGCCACGTGTAATTGCATAAGGAAGCATGCTAGTAATGCAACTACCTACAATGAGAGCTTAATCTGTTGAAATATTTCATGCGGATTCCTCTATGCGCTGACCCACTTATACATTTTGGGCCACCAAAAGTGGTTACTGACCATATCATACGTCATTGCTTGACCTCCTTGACCGCCTGTTCTGTTGTATAGTAAGCCTCATAAAGGATAAAAATCATTGGATATAACCCATGAGAGTTAATTACAACATACTGTGGTATAACAGCCCAGCTTCCATCGAGAGCTGATGCAGCCTCGAGCTTGACCACGCCGACATTTTTTCTGTCGGAGAGTTAAGCCTCACTGATTCACAGTCTCTTTGATAAAGCTACGTACATGCCATCTCGCGCATACGTGACACGAATTAATATTGCTACAGATGAGGTCATAGATTTAATATGAGCTAGCCCGTAGTTTGGGCAAGCGATAGGTACCAGCCAAAGTATTCGATTTTCTGGCTCATACTTCACCTCGAACTTTTATTTTACAGCACCCCAACTTACTGTGAGAGAGAAGTGAAAGGACTACATTGCGATGCGTGGCGACACATCATCGGTATAGATAACGAATAGCCTAGAGCCTTGCACACTTTGTCGCAAGTAGAGTTTTGTCGTGGACGTATCGACAAACTTAGCTTTGAGATTTAAGAATTTTACTGTGTGATTTGCCCCTCAGCGTCCACCTCACAGCAAAAAAGTGCTGGTGGCAAAATGCGGCATCGCAGATGGACGGTCATTTTGGATCTGGTCAGACCATTGGCTCTCGTTAATACCTTATGGTGATCGAGGTCTAAAATTTATTTTGTATCCCTCTCAAAGAGACTGGACTGTGGCCTCGCCATTTCCCGCTTATTTGCACTAACTAGGCTAAGTCATTTTTGTCCTCTAATTTTCTGAAACCGGCCGATTCAGGATGGCTTTTATTCTAGTGGGGTCTGTCTTTACATGCTCTACAAATTGCCATCGTGAAAAGAGCTTAATCGCGCCAACAATTTACGTATCTGCGTTTGTAAAAGCTTATTGTGCGCATGGACTCTAGCACTGCTCACGAGTAGCAATATTGCTTCCCACATCCGTCCTACATTACCCGTACGGCTAAAAAGAAGACGCCGAGCTTGTACACCCTACGTCACCAGAACACTGACGGTAAATGTCGCAGGTACATCCGAGAAACAAAAGCGTTGTTTATCCACTCTCGGAGCACACCGCTTCGAGTGCTGCACGCGGCCATCGTTTAATGAGAGGTTCCAGTGCGCTCAGATGTTTTTAGGTACTTTCCATTTTAGGGACAATGACGCTAGCACCTGAGGTAGGTGTCTCACCCGAGCCGAATCTTGATATTGTACATCCCGCCAAAATGTTCTGCACCACATCCTTTGGCGTCTGCACCGAGACGATGACCACAATTAGCTTATCATGAACGTGTACGCTGCATCACTTGCCCCGCCCGAGCCAAAATGTAAATTGTACAACTTGTCATGCTGTTTTGCACTACAGCATCTGAATTACCACACTTGGCTAATTTCAACGAGTACGATGCGGTTCATGTCATTTAGTTACTGACACAGATAGTCAGCGCGATGTAAAAGGAGTTTATTTCTTTGTCCATCACCGCTTTGGGTTAAATACGGTCAATGGCGCTACACGACTTGTTTAGTTACAGCCACTGCAGTGTCACAAATTGTTTAATTTCCAAGATCAAGTCTTTCTTGAAGTGAGGTGGTTGGACTAAAAAATGGGTCTCGTGACATCACATTTTGGTATTTCTTCACTAAAAAATTATACCGATTCGATAAGCAATTGATCTGCTCTTATCTTCTATGAACACTTTATCCTAAGAAGTCAGTATCTTCTTATGGTCAAATGATCACTACTTTGGCTCTTACAGGCTCCGCAATGGAGAGCATTTACGAGTGGAATAGGCTTAAGTTTATCGCACCTTCAATCTTACCATTCCACCTTTCCGAAGCCAAGCTCCATCGTCTCTAAATGACATGCTTCTTTAAAAAGCCGAGACGCCCTGCGCTGACCGAGCACCAAGCGTCCTTGTCGTTTTCTTCAATAGATTAATGGTCTGAGAGAGACATTACGTTTGACTTTTGCATCTACATCATTGTGCATTGGTCCAGTCGTCAGCTAAGCCTTTACGTGAGCTACTTCACACAAAGCACTGGGTCGATCCACGACATGCAGTGACTTTTGTTTGCGAAGAGCATTGCAAATCGAATAATGTGACTTTTCGCCACGCTTTAATAAGTTTGGAGAATGACAAATCATATGAATTGAAGTCGCAAAATGGAGGACACGCGCGATGGCGACGAACGCGTCCCGCGCGCCTTCCTCACAGAAGTAACGGGCAATTTGTATGAGCATTTTTAATGTCAATCCTTTGACATTGTGGCCAATGCAAACCCTTACTACTTGACGTTTTGTCCGCAGCTTAAAGCTAAAGGCCAGCGGTCGGCCCTACGAGCAGGACCCGGAAAAAGGTTTTGCCATGGACATTATGATGATGATGGACATGGAAAAAGTGAGCTCCAAGATCACTTAATGGCTTTATGTAAACTGACACTGGTGACTGCATTCTGCTCAAACAGGTAAGCACACTGCGCGATGAGTTCGAGCGCAAGGACAAAGGGCTGTCCATTGCCGAGTTTGTGTACGTCATGATGCAATTTGTACAAAGCATTGTTCACACAGACGAAAGCTCGCGACTGCACGACTTGTCCGAGTCGCAGCTTATTGGAAATCTGTGCGAACTCTTTGCACAGATCGACATCAATAACGATGGCTCGATGGAGTGGGAAGAGTTTACGTCGTTTATTGTCGACACAGGACTTACAGTTAAGAGTCACCAGCCACACTCAATCCAGCATTACCATCACGTGCAATGGGAGGACGCCTCGAAGCACAGCACTTATATTGACCATATCTATTACTTTCCTTCAAACGATCTTGTGGCGCTTGTTGAATCTTGCAGTCCGTATTTTAAGATATACAACGCCAACTGCGATCCTCTTCGTACAATCAAGTCGCCCAAAGGCTTTGTACAGTGTGCCGAGCATTTGCCTAAGGTAAGGTCAACTTCTCTTATGCTTGAACCCTTTCAACTTCGATACGCTTTTCTTACTCCTTGCTATAGCACAATCAATACATTGTGGCATCTTCCGACTTGCAATTCCGCTTCTATGACGACACCACGCTGAAGCTCACAAGAAGCTGTCACACCCCAACTTCGCAAATTTGTCTTAAGTGGTATCCAGAGTCCTGTGTCCTCTTCTCGGCGGGGAAAAGCGGTATCGTTCAAGCTTGGGACACTAAAAGTATGGAAGAAAAGCAATTCATGAGCGGTGAGGTGCACGGGCGAGTTTTATCCCGATCCCATGATGACATTGTGCTTGATCTCCTCACGGTTTGTGCATCTATCACATCATTCTTAGCCACTTTAAAAGTTTGAATACTTTAATCCCGGTGTTGCTTAGCTACCCACGCTCGAGTCTTTAGCCTCTGCCAGCATGGACCGAACTATTCGATTGTGGGACGTTCACACAGGAAAGCATAAACAGCAACTGGAAGGACACACTAAAGGCGTGCGATCGCTCGCCTATTCGCCTGAGTACCGCTTTCTTGTGTCTGCGGGCTTTGATTTTGACGCTTTCGTCTGGAATCCTTACGTCGACCATCTCATCCTTCGGTTGCATGGCCACAATAATAGTCTGTGTGGGGTTGAAATCATTCCTGATACGCCCCAAATTATTACAGCTGATGTGGATGGAATTTTCAAAGTCTGGGACATACGCAATTTCGCCTGCATGCAGACCTTCACCGCCGAAAACATGGGAGAAGTCAAAAATATTGTGTCGATCACCTCGGCTAAGCGGATTCTTGCAGCAGGAAAAAAGGCATGTGCATTATTGATATTTGAATATGAACATTGGTTGACCGTTTCATTGACATGTATCTGCTTTTCTGTAGCTCGTCAAGTTCGACTACGAAAAGATAAAGAATCCCCAACTGACCGATGATAACCCTGTCTTTTGTGCACTGTATAATTCAACATCACTCTCATTCATCACGGCTGCCGGAAGGAATGTAAAAATTTGGGATGCACGTCTTGGCAAGCTTATATGCGTGTATAGGTAAAGCACAAGAGTTTGAAGTGTTACTGTCTTAATCATTATGCTTGAGTTTACGAATCCAGAGATTTGAGCTCGACAGACCTGACAACTCTCTGCCTAGACTGTCGAGAGCGCAAGTTTATCGTCGGAGACCATGGTGAAATACTGTTTTACTCTACATTCGGATCGTAATTAGTGCTAACACGCACCTTTATCTGCAGGCGGAAACATTCATGTGTTCGACTACCTAAACGGATCATTCATGAAATCATTTAAAAACACTGAAATCGGCAGTCGCGCGCATACCGCTGAAGTGACCAAATTGTGCTATTGCGCCGAGCACATGGCTGTCATTAGCGTCTCGTGGGATTGCTCCATAAGTATTTACGATGAAAGAGACTCGGATCGGGGCGTGCTCCTTCGGCGATTGATTGGCGGCCACTCTACGGATATCACAGCGCTCAGCTTTTCGTATCACTTGTCTTTACTTGCGTCAGGGTCTTCAGATTGCTCGTTGCAAGTATGGGATTATGAATTTGGACGTCTAAATGCAACGTGTATCGGCCATGTGAGTGGCTTACTGTGTTTACAGTTTCTCGATCCATTCCCGCTGCTCCTGTCTAGTGACAACACGGGCAATCTTTGCTTTTGGGCCATGCGTCCATCAGCCCAGTACAAGGGAAAATGTGTTTTTCGCTTTTGCAACCAGCACGATCAATCGGGAAGTGTTTCCGTGAGCTGCGTTGCCATGCACTCTATGCGCCAAACCCTATCAGACTCACACGCACCCATTGGAAGAACAGACGAGGGCAATGCCTTGAATTTTACGTCTTTCCTCATTATTACGGGAGATGACAAAGGATTTATTTGTGTGTGGAACATCCTGCCACTGCTCTTGCATCTTGCAAACCACTTTGACCTAAAACCACTAGCCGAGCCCTTTACATGTGTCAATGCGCAGCGAAATTTACGAGTGAATGCTGCCAGCATGGTGCGAAAGGCACGCAACACACCAGAATGGGCAGCATACGTGCATCGCGACCCGCTTACATCGTTCTTCTTTTCCTCGGGTACGCCACTCATCGTAAACGATACAGATGACGATGGGGAAAGTCGGTACGAAGATGAAAAGAAGAGAAAAGTACCGCTTGTGTTGCTTGAACGTCGCTGGAAAGCACATGACGACGTAGTGTACTCAGTGCAAATGATTGCAGAGCCTAAGACTCTCGTGACGTCGTCCTTCGATCGGCGAGTCAAGGTCTGGTCTCTGACTGGCGATTGTCTTGGCGTGCTCATGCAGGGCGGAATGGACCTACCAAGCAACAGTAATTTATTTTCCAGCCCCAAAGAGCACTCGCCTTGTGGTTGGCGATTCTCTGTGGACTATGACGCTCGCGAACATCGAAAAGAAATGATCGCCGCCCCCATTGTAAAGGATATTCACGCCATGCTGCGTCTTGATGAACGACGTGATGTAACGACTGAAAGGCGTTG
Organism: Plasmopara muralis; assembly: GCA_003676415.1. NCBI lineage: Eukaryota > Oomycota > Peronosporomycetes > Peronosporales > Peronosporaceae > Plasmopara > Plasmopara muralis. The sequence continues at coordinate 200,426 of RCHQ01000079.1, read as the reverse complement.
TTCTGCGCGTATTGCTCAGGCCGAAGCTACCGCCCTGGATGAAATGTCGCGCACGCATTTACCGCCGATTCTTCCTCTCGAAGCAGTATTACCTGTAAAGCCCAATCACAATGCATCTGTAGCTTCAATTGTACCGGGCAATGAGGCAATTTTTATAGCTGAAAAGCCATTGCGTAAGACACCGCACCGCAAACCTGTGAACGGATCAACTGCAGGGCGATCGGCGCTGATGATTGCAAGTCCACGCCAGCTACGACTCCGCGATAGCAACAATCTTTCGACCGCCCAATGAGCCATTTAAATTAATTTCAAAGACCGAAAGCAATTAGTATGTTTTTTTTCAAACACTTCGATACAAAGAAAAATGAGCGTGATAGCGCTGGGAAGGATTTGAATATTTAAGTTCTCGTACTTCAGCACTTAACATTTGCTACAAAGAACCAACTATTGGACTGAACCTAAGTATTTTATAGTACCTCACATTTGTAGTAAATGTGATTTGAACTCTCGGACTTCTTGAGGATAGCATCTTTAATTGATGGCTAAGTGAGAATTAAAATATGAGATGTGCTTATTCGCCCACACGTTGACTATACAATGTGGGAGCCTTATTTTTATGCGATCCATTCTCGCCTTTACTTAGAAACAGTATACGCCTTAAACGAAGTGGACGCGCAGTTACCTTTACTCTGTGTTCCATTTGAAATCTCGCCATAAATTTCGGTATATTGCGATTACAATTGTAGCAAACAATATATGTGCTACATTCATATACTAACAAGTTTTCCAATCTACTAAATATAAATTAATGCGTAGCGAGCAAACTATTCTTAATGTGTCGAGCTTTGAGTATTCCAACGGTAGAGCACTAGCTATCCACTATAGACTTTCGAATATGTTATAAATCGATATTCACTTCGGACATTTAATATATGTTCAGAAGAGCCTAATGCTAAAAATTGCATCTGCAAAGAATAACGTGCTATAATAACCTTTTCACTGCGAAAAAGCTGAGCAAAATGAGAAGTTTATTGTACGTTGATTACATAACAATTCTCGGTAAGCACTCAGCCGGTTTAGTCGTGTGTACTTGCAATAAAGAGGATTACGAATCTGGGTCTCTGCTGTCAAGTCTACGGTAATATATCCTATGGATGGGCTGTTATTAAAGCTTTTGAAATCTGGCTTTTTGCTTCATGGATGTTAAAAAATGTAACCTGGTGCGCACAGGGACAATATCAGTATAAAACTCGTAAGGTACCTTGTTAAAATATCTAAGTGGTTCAGTTAGTTTTTACTGCAGCATGTTGCGCACTTCGATCCTTTAAGCCTACTAGTAATGAGGTTCACCAAAAATTGCTTATGCTTTCCAGCACGCCTACTTTGTGCAAGGTGCTGTGTGACCCAGTCACACCTGTACACCGATTCCGGATTACTTGAACCCTTCAAAGCTCAGAAATGGATAAAGCTCAATCTTTATGTCTATCGAACGCGCATTTCGCACCGCACTTAATACTTGCTGGCTTCTGGGGGCCTATTACTTTGCTGCTGTCCCGCTTCTAGCGCACGCTTTAACCCTTTAAATAAAGCCTATCGTCTAACGCTCAAAAAGCTTAGGCTCCAGGGCAGAAGCGCCTCATGCACTTAAAGATTCTAGCTTGGAAGGGAAGAAAAGCCTTGATTTTCTCGTCAGAATCATGGAAGAAGAATTCTTCACTAAATTGATCTCGATCAAAGGTGATCTGAGCGTGTGGCATTTGCCCTCTCTTGACTAGGAGGTCGCGTGCGCGTAGTGTTTGCACTCTCTTAATTAGAAGGTTAGACTCGAACCTAGAATACTCACCCGCAAAACCACTTTATTGCATCTATTCCTGTCTTAAAAACTCATGATAGGGCAGCTGAGTAGCGAATTTACGGCAAATTTTGTGCTCTACCAGTACTCACGCTTTCTTGTCGGTGGACCAAGGCGGCGCAAGCTTCACAAATACTTTTATAAAGTAAGGCGTCCATAACTGGTCGCCACTCTCCGAACGAATCAAGATAACTGTGATTATGAACAGACTTAAGGTAAATCCGTCTCCCTCACAACGTATTGAAGTGCAGACAGTGACAGCAAATTTAAATAGCTCTTTTGAAGAAGTACAGCCATGAGCAGGCTCTCGTTTCTGATACATGAATGGGCAGCTATCGGTCCATAGAAACCCGACCGTAAGCTTTCTGAATAAGTATAAGCTTGAGCATTTCCAAAAAAATTTCTATATCCGTCGCTACGGCTGCGGTAAGGGAAGGTGGATGCTTCGCACCTGTCACCTTCGTCTTAACTTTCGTTGAGCTGGCTGACAGAAGCCGCTCCCTTGAAGCCTAGCGAACACGGTCTCTGGTAGGGCGAGGCGCTCTACTGGTGGAGAACTAAGGCCTCGTGATGATTTACAATAAGATCTAGTCAGCTTGACAGTCCTTGAAGAAGGGAAGTTTAATTAAGGGCTAGAGGCTGTGCATATAAGTAGAAAAGGCAATAAAACAATATCGAGTCTTGGTAGACTTTGGCGCGTCGAGCAAATTCGCACACTGGCTAACGATTGCGATCAGCCAAGATAGATCGAATTTTGATTTTCGGAGGTAGCAGGTCCAATTGGCTAGTGAGACACTTTTGGACGTCCCTAGGATCGTGAAAATTTCAGCTAGAAATAATAAAGCTTTTACAGGACGGGGTTATTTCTGGCCTTATGACTTGATCCTGGGTACATTGCAGCTACAAAATCATACGTTTCGGAGCCTCTGTGCTGGTTTTGAGTGATTCCGTCCAAATCAATCGTCCTGCTATGTCCTCCTCTTTTTTTAGTCGCGTCATCGGTAATAAAGACGCATACATGACCACTTTAAAATAAAATCGAAAGCAACGTCTATTCAAAGGAGGTGCTTCCGAAAATACCTATTCCCGGACTAATCGTAATCGGTAGGCTGTAAGATCATCGTGATTTGGCATACTCTACGATTCGTCGTTGCAGTATTCCCCATGCAGGTAATAACTTACCCGACAAGAAATTTCGCTAATTTAGAGCCGTCGGAGGTTTGACCGCCGTTTTTTGGGGCTTGAATTTTAGCAGGAAAACCTTTTTCCTTATTTAAAAAATACAGCAGAAATTGGTGGCATTTGTTGACAGTAAAGCGATGAGCTGCACAAGCCTTTAAGCTGCCTCGACGGTCGTCTATTGCCATTGTCCTCGGGGTAATCACTTTCGAAGCAGTTCTCGCCTACAATCAATTCCACCGCACTACCATTTGGCCGGCAAGTCTATGCATCCCACCGAGTGGTGTTCTATTAACGCTTTGTCCAGCTTCCCCTACATTTAGAAAAGGTTGTACTTTCACAAGGCACTAATAAATATGTTCTTGACATTTCCTCCCTCTTCCATCGATCATTTAAGAGGCTCGGAGTGGCCATCCTCCTGCACATCGAATTGCACGTATTGGATCTGCTCTACACGATTTTATTTTAAATACACACGTCATTTCAAGAGTTAAAAATATACATCGCTCCCTTTTAGAATTTCAAAGCCAGTCTGTAAGTCCTCCTTCCTTTCACTATTGCACAATGGTCAGCGCATCACAGATGTTTCAGGCTTCTCATAAGACTGCATGATTTCATAATTTGCATCGAATATCTTTCACTTAACCTCTCAGGTAATTATTTACAGTATTGGTCCACTTTACCGACTCCTGTTGGCTCATCAAATCTCTTTTGATAAAGCAACTATTAGCTTTAGGTGCACCCGAATCTTGCACAGCGACCAGGTTTCACATGGACAATCCAATCAATCCCCTTTATTACTTCCGCTCTTAAATATCTTTGGACAACAATTCACATCAAAATCCACCGAATTACTTTCGCTCATGGTTAGCACAACTGATATCAATTCGAGCTGCTTTAACTGGTACATTTACGGCCAAAGAAGCTCCAGTCACGTGATTTCGAGTTGCAACGCATGCTAGACGACCATTTCTTTCCTCCAAAGGCCTAATGCATGCTTGTTTCTCTCCTGCACACGATCCAAATACAGCTAGATGCCGACCTGCCTTGATTTCATGACGCTATAGTTTGTCACCATCGACCTTCACATGCCTGTTGTAATATACTCAAGATGTACCTGTACTATCGTAGGATACGATATCTGCACCAGCGTGTTTTTGATAATCTCATCGCCTGATGCCTCCAAGCAGTATCATCGCCTCTTAAGTAAATCAAGCATTTCTTTTGGTAATTTCATTTGACGATTAAAGGTCGAACGTGAATGCTTTGCATACTCGCTTAATCGTCGCGGGTCGGGCTGTGCACGATTTGTTTGGGTGTTTCACTGGCTTAACGTCGGTACGCCGTCACAGAACGCTAATCATACTACAAAGTACGAGCAAATGTCAAATATAAATCCGATTTTTCGATCATGCCAAACCACTTCACTGGCTTCAAATTGACTGAACACACAATCCCCGTTGTATTTTTCGATTGTCGAGACAGGTTTTGGTCCACTCCCCTTGTTTAAGATATATATATATATATTTATGTCAAGAGTTCTGTATTACCCTTTTGACATTGAGACAGGACGGGATATGGTAAATCGCATTGTATCAAAAAGTGCACGACCCTTGGATTGTATTTGATGACCTTTTTAGAGCACAAACTCCACTTATTCTGTCTTACCATTGACATATTGCAACACATACCGCTGTACGCTTCTGAAGTAGCAGACTTATTCAAATTGCGCTCTGACACGCTAGTAAGTACGTCTATTTTTTTCATGTCATTCCCCCAAGCTTAAATCGTAACGACAAAGAATGTCTTGGCGTAGGCTCTCAGGCAGCATAAGTTTTACGGTCAAATCACACTCGCCATTTATTTACTCGTGTACGGACACTAGAATATTAGGTTGTCCTTGTCTTCCTCGTAGTCAATTGAGTACTTGCTACACAGCCAAGTTTCATCCGCAGTAAGCGTGCAGCTTCGAAAATCCGCATCCTGACTCAAAACACTTTAAGCACTTCGATTGGTTTGATTGCATTGCGTTATTCTGTGCCACTTTAAATACCTTGAGGACGAGGCTGCGATATTTTCGCCGCAGCTAAGTGCACAGCCTGGTCGTCGCTTTTCGTAATCATAAGATTCGGTAGCAAATTAAAAGTAATCAGAAATTTAGTGTCCATTTAACAAACTTTTGGTGTCCGGTTAAGACACGATGAAAATCATTGAAATCTGCATCTTGCAACATTAAAGGACTGAATTGATCCTGGTGATTAGTCTGGCTAGCTTTCTCGCGCTTATATTTTGCAAGTGCAAACAAGATGCTAGGTTTTGCAATGAATATTTCCCCGCATCAACATGATCTCGAGACTGGGGTCGTCGGAAATAATTAAGCGCTTTTAGATCACAATAGCCAGAAGATCAAATTCTCAGGCGATCATTATGCTTTTGCTCATTCGCTATTAGCTCGTGGATGTGGCTTCTACAATCAATCGATCAAGTAATTTGTTTGCGCACAACGTCACCACGTTTGGCGCGAGTCGATCGATCAAATTTGTCCCTGAGGGCAATTAAATCGAAGGTGAAACCGCAGCAATTAAAAAGCATGTCTTTTTCTAACAAGCAATCGACGTCGAATTGAATTTGCGTTTTTCTACAAAGTCTTACTTGCTGCGATTGACCCCGAATTTGTTGCCGGCTCTAGTGCACTTCACGACCTTATATGACCATTTACGATAGGTCGACTCAGCTACAACCGGTAAGTATTCCTAGCATGAGTGTACTGTCGCGATCTCGTATCAGTTTAGCCGACACTTTCTTGTCAATTGCGTAAATTACTTTGAGGATGAATTTGAAGTGCTTTAACATCGGAACAATTGCGCTTTAGCATGCTGACTGACACTTGAGCGCGGGATCACTTGCCGCTTTTTTTTTGCTTAATCTGATCTGATATGAAACATCCTGTATGGAAAATACAGTAGATACCCACCTCTATTATTCATAAAATGACAATATGTAGACTCGGCAGTCTTATTAATCTAATATAGTAGTTTGAGGTGCCAAAAGGATTGCAACGATCGTAGCGTTCGCTGAAAGCAAGGTGATCAGCATTTCCAGATCCTTTAAATCGTTTAATCTATCCGCCGACACGATAGGTTCCTCAAAAAGCCGCTCAGGGCTCCGACGACGCACTCCGTGCGGACGAAAAAATAGTCAGCCGGCCTGGGTTTGTGTCTTAATAAGACTTTTGAGGCTTGCTAAGCTCGTTGTGCGGGCTCCTGAGAAGCGATACAAGTCACAAGGGTGATATCTATAATCGACGGAAAGTGATAGACATTACGTTTTCGAAAGAGATGTTTGGGCTTTTACGGATCCAAAGTCTTGATGGAGAGAGTGTACGAACTCAGTGTATGTCACGTGAGTTGGTGACATAACCATCATGTGTAACATAAGTCGCGTGATGCTTTGAAAACCAACAAGAAAGTTTTTAGTACTGACGAACTAGCATTAAAGCAGTATGTGGTCATATCGTAATTGCGAAATGCTTATTAGTATACTAATGAGTTATTGTAAAACTTTATCCCGTATCGACTGATCAAAAAAAGTCAGCTTAAATTTTGAAGGTCACAAGGCTTAGTACTAAAACGTTTTGTAAGCCTTGGAGTCAGGTAGACAGCGACCTCCAACTCGTACTTGATCCAAATTATTACCGATCTAAATTTTTGCTATTTTAAAGCTGATAGCAACACCAGTCCCAGTGAATGTCATCACATACAGAGGTGAGTCTGGCTTGCAAAATATTGATCGGATTTCGAAAAGAAGCCTTCTCGGTTAATAAAAATTGAAGGCGGTCTTTTGCTAAAGCTCAAGGCATCCTAAGTGATGTTCAGCCGCACAGACTTTTGCTATCCACCCCTCCTATTTGACTCTACACGGCTACTCAGACTTCTGTAGATCAAGCACTGCTTTAATTCTTTCAGTAAAATGTATCGTGCTCAGAGTGTTAATGAAAGAAGGTCCGCTGGTAAGCTACCACTCGAAACATTTGTCGAGTTTTTCTGCTCAACACTCTATGAGCCTTATGTCATGTTAATGATTGGGGATATTCGTGTATATTTCATCGGAGTTAATTTCCATTTTGCTCGACCGATGTGATCTATTCTATTAGACCCGCTGTATCAGACCCGCTGGTACTCTGCCATGACGATCCAGAGCATAACAAAGGTCTATGACGTGCACTCGGAAAACGCTTGATGTTAAGTACTTATCGAAACCTAATTTTGCTTTGATGGATGGGTGTGATACAGAAGTCAGCCTATCTTCTTATGACGTGTTACCTTAGTAGATATTAACTGCCGTACATATGACCAGATCTTCTCCATTGCCTTCAGTATATCAAGCGCAAAACTGCACGATCTGATCGGCTTCGCGAATACTGGCTGGCTACGTGAATACTGATCGGCTACGCAGCTACGCTGTACGTATAAGATCCATTGCAAAATTCGATCGTTTGTGATTTACAAGTCAAATAAGCAGGGTACAAGGATAGAGAAGTGATCGGACTAAGGTGTCGATAAAGTGTTATGCATTATTCGTGTCTGTCAATGAAAGCTCGATTTGCACTCACTTCTGATGAGACTTTCAAATGTGCAGTCCGTTGACGAAGATTATCGCAATTCGCAAATAAAATGAGAATGATTCAGGGTTAACGAAATTTTTTGGACTACACATGCAGCCAGTGAACCTGTGGTAAGGAGCTTTTAAACCGAACGATGTGATTTTCGCGAACAGGTTCACGCACTATCGAAGCTGTTAATAAACGGGTAGAAAAGTCATGCACACATTCAACAGTCATTCTTATCAATTTTGTACGAGATGCGCCGTCTGCAAAGTTTTACACGGCTTGTCATGACGGACCGACCAGCTTAGCAAGCACCTTTAAGAGTCCCTAGAGAATTGAACTACCCCAACTAGCGTGTAAATCTCATTACCCCCAGTATATCTGCGTTATTCGGCAATTTGGGGCGCAGTGTGCGTATAGAGCACCGCAAATTTTGCGAGAGCCACTCAATTTTACCTTAAAAAAGATGCATCAATGTGCTGTCAAGAGTGGACATCACATTTACAAATTAGTTGTGCAAACCTTAGTAAGGGATCCTACATATCACTCCTGGCACTAGGTATCCGGTGTGCCTAAGTGCTTGTGCGGGTAGCCCTGACTCTTTAATTCATGTCATCCCCAAGGAAAAAACAAACTTCCCAAGACATTTTTGCACGATACGGAACACCTCCAAAGGTTAGCTGGATCGTTTTCGATCTGCGGTAGGCACTTCTCAAACACGCTCATTTTAAGAAGCCGTCAATTTTGTCGTGCCCACAGAAGTTGTCCAGGCCTTCACGAGTGCCGTTGTGCAAGATCACATCGACCGGATTACGTCTGCTTAACCAGTTATAAATGTCATGAAGTATTTGTGAAGTATTTCAGTTCGAGCTCACCGCTCTTGCAATAGAGTAAGTGGATCTGCCTTATAGCTTGGTGCTGTGCTCCTGGACTTATCCTATGGCATGCGGATCCCTATTTTAACTGCCAATCTTGTGAAATAAGAGAGCTTTACAAATTAATGAAATGATGCCGATTGATCAGCATCATGAAGTATAAAGTTGGAATAAAAGGATTTGAAACTGAGAAAGCATTGGGAAAATAAAATCGTAGGTGAGCGTACGCTAATTTAGTGCGTGGCCTCATTGAACATTCGTAAACATTTCTTTCACACACATATCGAGTCATTGTCGCTTTAGCTTCAGATCTGACGATCGCCGCAACCCGCTCTTTGTCACGCGTACAAACTAATCCTCACACATTCATCATTGCCATCATGGACGACTGCACACAAGCCGCTGCAAACTCGGGCATGTTCTCATTGTGCTCGGAGCCAACGCTGCGCAAGATATGCTCGCGCGCCAAGGCTGTGACGTATCCCAAGAACGCCGTCATATACCGCCAGGGCGAGACACAGAGCGAGATGCTATTGCTTAAGCATGGGAGTGTAGAAAGCACTAAAGTTATTGAGGGTCAAGAACACACGCTCGGCGTGATGTCTAGCGGAGCAGTGAGCAGTAACCATGCACTCGTGCAGGATCCCGCGGCCGTGACGGTGCGCTGCCTCACGCCTGTGTCGGGATTCTCACTGCAGAGTACTGCGCTGGATGAAGTTCTTGACGACAGAACTGCCTCGCGTGAGATTATGCACAGCTTGAGCAAAGAGATTCGGCGGCAGGCCTCGTTGCTGCAGACACCGCTGTTTGAGCAGCACGCGAAGCCTACGCCATACTTCGCCACATCCGTGGCTGCCTCCATCGAGTCGTTTTACCGTAGTGGTATGAATTCACTACTAAATGCTCGCCTAACTGGCCAACCCGTCGCAAAATTTTTCCCAGAGATGCACCTGCAGATTCCTACGCGCATAGTGTACATTAATGGGTTTAAAGGCATTCGTCACCTATTAGAGAAAAATGTTGACGCCGAACAGTACGTGTACCCGCTATTGGTACGTCTAGCGGAAGCTGTGGCACCCGGTGTCATCATGACGCCTGTGAGTAGTATGCTTGAAGCCTTTAACGCTGGTCACATGAACCCAGAGTCGTTAGCTACGCGTTGGATCCGCGGTACGGCTCCACGTATGCTGCGTGAGGTGATTTTTGGTGTCGGTTTAAATCAATTATCGGATTACTTTGAGGAGCGTCTATCCGTGACCACAAGCCCCGCTTTGAACAATGCCATTGGAAGCATAGCGGCTGGTGTTGTGTCTGGTTATTTGTCGCACGTGCCACACAATCTGTCCACGATGAAACTCATGCATCCGCAGAAGAGCTATGGCGAGCATATGAACGACTTTATCCGGCGCGCAGAGGTGCGTGTGCCCACCACAGTGTCTCCTCGTCAGCGGTACATTGTGGCCACTGCACTGGCGCTCCTTTTTCCCAAGGGCTTGACGGTGCGCACTTCGCAGATCGTGGGCTCGTTCACTATTTTAAACGGCACCATCAACTCTTTGAAGGATATCGACTTTAACACGATTACGGGCTACGTGTTGGCTTAAGAGACGCCACGATTGTCAAGACGATGAAGTCAGCGGCGAAACAGACAGAGCATGCACTTTCCATACTGTAACGTACCTAGTCATGGCAAGGTGCGTGCGTATACAAAACGCTCGACGCAGCAAGTAACCCAAGACAGTAGTGACTGCGTCAATTAAAGGCAAGTAAAGTAGCCACGAAGGCCCCAAATGACAGCAAATTTAAACAATTCTCTTGTGCATTGCATTTCAAAATCTTGTTCTCGCGTACATAACCGTCACTGAAATCGCCGCATTCCCATGTTTATCATATACTTTAAAGCTGCTACGCGCGTGTATTTGCGTTATGTAAGCGAATCGTATGCTTCGGTCCCGGCTCCAGGACAACCAATCGATTGTGAAATTATTGCAAAATGGCATCGGCAAGAGGTAGTGAAGGGAGTGGAGTCTCGGTTGGCAGCGAACACTCGCGCACAACACTCTGACACGGAACTCGGTTTAAATACTGGTATGCCCGCAAGTGTCGAAAAAAAGTAGAAGTGAAAAATGCCACAATTTGTGCCACTTCTGTAATCAATAAAGGCGTCGGAAACGAAACTTTTCCATTATCCACTTCCAACACACCACTGACTTGCCGAACTTTTTCGTGGAACTGCTCGTAAACAGCTTCCATCGATGGATACTCGAGGCAAAGCACCTTCCCGGTCTCTGCATTTTCTTGAAGCCCAACCTTCTCTTCTGTGAGTGCTGGCATTGAATTAATACTTTCACTCACTACTGAGCCTGTTGCATTCGATAGCGGCTGCGTCGCGAATTCGTACACCTCGTGTGCAAGCGTGAGAAGCGACAGAGTCTTTTCAGGAGACAAGTGCGCTTCGTCTCGGGCGAAGGTGAGCACGCCAAAGCAAAAATCCACCCATGCGCTAGTGCGCGGATTAACAGAATTATGTTGTGCTTTTAATGCGCTTTGTAAGCGCTCGACACGATCCACCGCCAACTCTGCTGTATAGAATTGCTCTAATTGTTCTAGCGAAATGAGCGTCTTTGCACGTGATTTTTCTTCGGCTAAGCAGATCTTTTCTTCGATCGCGATGGGTAATGTTGGCATCAATGTTTCGGGTGCTTTCACCATTTTCCCCTACACGAGCACACAGAGCAAGTACCACACTATTGTCTCTCCCGACCTTTCATAAACATAATTTATCGGAACAGACTAACGGCGTAGAGCAAAAAGTACATATAAAGGAAGAGACCCATATTATTTTTTTCTCAAGAGATTGCGAGCTAAATTTGCAGTGCGGTAGTGTAGCAAAATTTAGTGTGAATACAGGTCTGACACGTCCGACGAGATAGTCAAATCATCCAGAATCTTGTGCACAAACTGTTCCGGGATCGGTTTCTCCACGTAATCATCGCAGCCCGCACCGTTGGGGAACGCCACATTCATCTCAGAGCTCTTTGACGTGACAAACTGCACTTCGCGCCCCTCCCACGATATGTACACGAGGCAGCCATCTGTCTTGTCGATGGCCACGGACGGTACGATACCCTTGCACTGCACCTGTACGCCCTTGCAGTTTACAATTTCGATGCTCGACACAGCATTATCAAAGATAAGCTTAGTCTTCTTGCACGAGTCGAGCACAATGGTTTTTGCCTTGCCCTCTAACACTATAGTGGCACTCTCGCAGCCAAAGATATATACCTGCTGCTTCATGTTAACACCATTGACTGTGAGCGGCTCGGGACCCGTCTGATACTCGATCTGCCAGTTTCCATTGCGTTCTTCACATACGGAAGGCTTAGCCATTTTGACGGGTGCGACCGGCTTTTTGAAGACAACGGGACCAGCAGTCGTTGATGCTGCGCCGTCAGATTTGTAATTTTTACGCCAAGTTTGCATGTCTTTTGAAACCTTGTTAAGTCCGGCGGTCTTGCCACTGCTCTGATCAATGGACTTGATGCCAGCAAATACGTTAGCAATACCACCAGCAGCAGGATCAGCTGCACCACCAGAAGCACGCGAGACCACACCTGGCTTGTAGTTAGCTACGTTGCCGCCCTTGGGGTTCCACGCAACGCCTGTCGTGTGATGCGCCTTGACATATACCATAAGCTCAGTGAGTAAGGTTTTAAAGGCCGTGACAAAGGTGATCTGATCCGAGTTGGACGTCTTGAACTGCACGCGAATTTTGTTGCCCCAAAAGTCTGAGCCACCCACGTATGATTCAATGAATGGTTTAGGTGCGGGCTCAACGCAGAGCCATCCAAGAGCTTGAATACCCTCATTCACCATATTCTGGTGGTTGGCAAACTCGCTGCGGTTGTCACGCAAAGCATTAATCTCCTTAATACAAGTCTGTAAATCTTTAAGGTGTTCTGGATTGAGTGCGGCTGGTTTCTTGCACTGACTTGCCATGAGAAGGTAAGCGCGTTGGGAATCAAATGCCTTTTCCGTCACCTCACCAAGTCTCTTCGTTTCTTCACCAAGTTTGCTGGCCACCTTTATAAAAGGCGGAAGGTACTTGGCCACATACTCGTCGTAGGCCACGAGCTGGGGTGACAGCTCTGTAGGGGCGGTTGATGAAGCGGTAGCAGAAACATCAGATACGCCAACTTGTGCCTCGACACGGGCTAAACGTTCACCAAATGCGTCCAGCAGGTCTTGCAGCGGCTTAACGGCGTCACTCATAGGTTCGTTCTTGAAGCTCGTTTTTTTCAGTAATTTCTCCCCCTAAACGATGAATGTACGCACAACATTACGAATTTGCGCAACGCAACGACAGCACCCCTTGTTGATATTAGCTTTAAGTTTAATATTTAGGTTTTAAGTGCAACTTGAGAGAAAAAACCCAGCAGTGAAGAAAACAAGGTGACGCGAGAAAAAATAAGGGCACTGGGTAAAAAGGAATGTGACAAATAGATGACCAAACGAGAAATGAGGTGTAATTGGGCTAAGCTACATACCATATCAAGTAATACAAAAGCTTGCTCGCAAATTGATCCACATTGCAAAGATTGTGAAGACGAATTTGTATATATGTTTACGTATTATGATGAGTCGCTGCTGTGATGGAGACGTTCCTAGCTTCGCATCCACCAGCCGATCGCTAAAGCCATCTACGGCTAGAGACATAGAATTAAAGCGGTTTTACACATTTACAGTGTATAATAACCTCGCGACCTTACCTTCACTTATGTAGAAAAATCTGCTAAAGAAAATCTCTTGATCATTCTGATGCCACGAAAGACATTCAGTTGGTTCCAAAAGACATTTAAATTAATCGCAATTTTTTTTGATGAAATGCGCTTAGCTTTTAGCTGCTGCCGCTGAGATCGTGCATAAAAACGAACTTGGGATAGATGTTTGTTAGAACGATGTCAATGCACTTGCGCTGTACTTACGCGGTACACGCGTGGCTGTCTTTAACTACGAAATCTTGTGGGAGTTTGCTCATTACATCAAGCTCCTTTGTATACATAAAGGGTCATATTTTCAAGCACTCCTAGCAACCTTCGAGTGCTTTGTTGAACTTGCGGCATTGCTTATATGTTGATCTCCGTGTTACTGCGGCCGCTGAGGGACGTGCAAGCCCGCTGAAGGCAAAAGCAATATCTAAGTAGAAGCAGTTAGCGAGAGAGCATAGAGTGAACGGCGTCTTCGAATAAATACATTTGCTAACGACCGTGTCACAGCTGCGTTTAGGCACGATTGTGGTGATTTCTGATTTCTAGCTCCGTGTTCAAAATGATTTCATTCGTTCGTTCTGCCTTTGTGTTTGACTGTTGTGCTTTTCTAAAAGCTTCCGGCTAGCAAAACGTGTTTGTATAGGGCATGCCGGTCATCTTTTACTGGTTTTCTTCATCACCGTCCTATATGTTCGATTGTCTGAATCGGTTCTGAAATAATTGAAAAATGAAAAAAAACTTAATCGCTGATCCATTCTTCATAGACACTCGCACGTATAATCAATTAATGTCACCAGCTTTCTGTTGTTACGCGGCGAGACGAGACCATTCTGCTGATAACGATTTCTCTGACCCGGTCAATTGGTGTATTTCGTTAAGAGTTCTTTTTTAGCACTTTCATGTGTGTGTATTGCTTTAGCACACGTGATACGCGCTGGTCAGCATGATCAGCAGAAAAATTGCCTGGGTCTAACTGTATAATAAGCCGCTCAATTATATCTAAGAAGAGGCGTATATGCAGGATAAGAGGTCAATTTTGCATATTTCGTGATCAATATGAACGGAAATAACTACTGTCGATCATTTATGATCTACCTTGCATCGTATTTTGATCAGAAAATTGACATCAATTTGTGCGCATACAACTATATAAGGTGAGCTTGAGTTCGTTAGACTCCGCACTGACTCATAGTATACATCACACAGCGCAATTTATTAGTATTCACCTCATCTAAAAGTGTTGAAGGCTGCTTTACCGCGCTTCATAGCTCCTATGGTCGCAGGGTTTGGTAAGATCGAGATGTTGTTTGCGTGACTTTCCTGGATTCCGTCGAAAAAAGTCCAACATGCTGAGTTGTGCTAGAATCCATAACCCATAGCGAAGTTATTGGTAACCAGACAAAGCGATCATGCCTTTCGCGGAAAATGAAAGCCCGAATTTATTGCTTCCGCGACTTTCGTTCCGTCATATATTATCATGGGTAGGCAAAGGGTAGTCAGACCTTGAAATTTTTTTAAATTTACAGTGTGGCATTTGTAAAGCTCACTGAGAGCTGCCACGATATCGCGACCTTTTTTCTCTTTAAGTTTGTGATCATCCATCGGCTTCTGTGCTTTCGAGACCAATTTTTAGTCGTGCCTAACATAGTCAAGGCGATTCTTGACATATAATTAATTCCTTTTGCACAAGATGTGAAATCACCTGCTTAACAATGTTTAAGATGCGATGATTCCACTCGATTGGTATTACCAGTAAAAAAAATTGAATCCCGTGTGAGAAGATTAGTTGGGTTCGGCAAACGGTGTATATGTATTTAACATCACACAAAAAAGACTTACACATTTTATCGAGAATATCGACGAGAGTGACGACCATCTAGTGTGAAGTTCTTGCGATAGTACGTTGCTGCAATCGACTCATTTGGCTTGTGGAAATACGAGAGCATCTTTGCACTCTAGTACACCTCATTTAATGCATAAGTTTAAGTGCAAAACTGTTCCAAGATCGAAGTACAACAATCCGCCGCTATAATTTAATCATCAGTTTAGCACCTGGATTTAAGCATATCTATATTGTTCAATGCTTTGTTAATGTCTTTTTTTGAGAAAAACCGTCACGAATGTGGCACCGGCAGTAAATGCTTCGCTGGACGCGTGACATACTAATGTGCGCACTGAGGAAGTGTCCCGCTGATAGCAAATGTATTAAGTTCTTATTGAAAGATAAGATTCACTACATATATGTCAGTAATTGCCGTATAGGACTTAATTTTGTTCGCTAATGTGACGATATTGATAGGTGTAGTGCATGACCGAGGAAACTTAATTACAAATCCGGTGAAACATGTCTTGCTTCGATCAAAACCTAAAATGAAGGCCAATTCTGTGAAAATTACCAGCATGTAGCGCTGCATGCCCCAGCATAGAAGGCCAAAGGAGGATAAGTGCTGCACGTCCTTGCTGTAATACGTAAAGGTTATCCATGGTGCGGGAGTTAAGACGTCTGCACTCAACACAAAATTTCTGTGCTTAAATTCGAACGGAAATAAACGACTTCTTCATGCTCGAAAGTACCTTCACGGAAAGGGAGGTCGTTTTCTTTGCAACATGTCCGAATTTAAATCGTATATCGTAATAAATTTGGTGGATAGTGCTAAAGACAAATTAGGGATCAAGTACAACCCTCAGAGCGGATAGCTCGCCTACAAGGCTACAAGAGTGGTAATGCTCCCACGAGAGCTATCAAACGTCTTGATGGAGTTCGATCATTTACCACAAACTGTTTTGATGTTTACGAACGGTAGAATTTCAAGCCACCAAAACCCACGCGCTAGGACTAAGCTGTCTCTATCGCGGGATGCTGGTAGCTATCCGATCCATATTGGGACTGAGTTTCGCACCCCTCATTACACTATAAGGCTTTTTCGGTCAGTGGGGCGTCCAGCCCACCCACCTCATTCATTACCTAATCGGGCGTGGGCAATCGAACTGTCGAGTGCGATTGCGTCAACTATCTCCGGCTGCCTTAATTCGGATCTTATGGGTATCGAACCAGATACTTCCCGGTCCTGTGTCGAGCAGCTAATACAAACGGTAGACCAGCCACATGATAGCAATTTGCTTGCCCAAAGCTGCTTTAGAGAAGGTTAGTCGGTACTAGAGGCCCCTATTTGACATATAAGGCAACTTCTTGCGATCATGAGAGCTAAAAAACTTAAAGCCAGCCATGTCTTTGCGACAGAGAAGAATCATCGGATGCTTTGTATGTATCAGTGGGGCATAAACGGAAAAAAGCCGCCTCAGCTTGACCTACACTATGGTTTTGGAAGAAATTAAGAAAATGCTTAAACCTAGCCGATTATTTGTACAAATACATGTTAGTCATACAATCTCGCAATGTAATTGTTGGATCTATTGAATGAAATACATTAAGTGGTACTAACATATCCATCACCAGCTTCTTCTGGTAGTATCAGAAAAAGCTTTATAAAAGCTTTGTTCTAGCTTCGCCGATCAAGATGAAGCCAATGAGCATCATTTGCGAAGCTTTCAGCTATGCAATCTGCTGCGTTGGTAGCTTGATGAGGATAGACACAAACTTGCAGTTTTGCTCCAGCTCAGCCAGCTTATCACTGCTGAAAGTTGCGCGCACTCATATCGTAAAAATATATTGTCTCTAAAGAACACGAAACATCCATTATGACGACCCAAGGCACTACTACGATTTCTTTCAGAGAACAAATTATCCACTCACGACAAGGCTGTACTTGCCATGAAGTGCGCTTCGTTAGAGCTGCAAATACATTCTCTAGGTTCTCAGACCTCTGTTGTAGATACAGACCACGCATTTATTAGATTCTCGACAAATAAACCCACTTTTCCCTGTGAAAATGGCAAGATGAATGTCTTTCTCCGCAAATTTTGGCTTCGGTGCTGAATTTGAGCCTAATAAGTTTGATGCGCTTACCGGTGCGCGTTCAGGTAGTCCAAATCATAGACTGACCCACATGAAAGGTCTTTTCAGAAACAAATATGCCCGGCATACAAAACGTCTTTCTAAAAGCTGGTTAATGTCATAGGCGCACAGTCCAAATTCAGATGGTCAACACCTTGAGGGCATTTGCATCGTTAAATGCAGCAAACGGTCCGTAGCAAAATTGGCCGATCCAGCTCGTGTCTTTGTTCTAGCAACACGGTTATAAGCATAATACATTACTTGGAACAAATGATGCCCCAATGAACCGTCATTTAGCGAAAGGAATATAATTTATTTTGGTCTTTACAACATATTGAGACCCGAACTGTTCAAGAGGGTGGCACACATATTTGAAGGCCTATGGGAACTGCCAGGGGGTCAAACCCACGGCTTACACGATATCTTATATAGAGACTGCCTGTACCGGCGGACTGTTGGGAGTTGAATAACATCGACATTCTTTTTGGCCTGGTGGAAATAAAAAAAAAACACGCACATATGTGTCGTTAAGCAAGATGGTGCATTTGGCACCTTTTTCAGCCAGTACAAATAAAAGGTAGACAGCGAGTCTGTTATGAATTCGGTTAAAGAACAGTGTGATCTACCGGACGCCATGGTGCTAGATAGAGACTCAAGACTTACCGCTGAGCTCAAGTAATGTTTAAATTTTAAGAAACTTTCTTACTGATGATTAGTCACGAACAGATGGAAATATAGAATGGACCAACCGTGTGGTAAGGAAACACTGCGCAGTATGTGCGTTGAGTAGCTACGGTCGTAGGCTGGTAAGCTTTCGAAGGTTGAGACTGCACCCGACAATGTAATTCACGCATACACGGATTGAACATCATTCTATGTAAATGCGCTAAGGCACTAAAGCATTTGACTGACTCTTAGGAGCTTAAATGAATCAGATGAAGCTGCGCGGGGTGACACGGCAACAAGCGACACTGGCGCCGGAAGAAGCTGTGGAGGTCCAATGGTCAAGCGATGAGCATCGCAAAATCTGCACTCAAAGCATAACGCGACGCCAGCTGTAACCCGCGAGAGTAAATTTTTAGGCTACTTGTGTCTTGTATTCAGTAGAAAAATTGCCGACCACGTACAAGTCCGCGATGAAATTCAGCAACTTGGGCAAGCAGAAAATGGGATGCGACTTGCTTTTCACGGAGGATCTACTCGTAAGATGTCATATCACTACCGAAGGGTCGAACGACAATCGGCTACAGATGAATGTTTTGTGTAAACGAAAAACAGGCTAGAGAGGTCGAGCTGCTCAAGACGTGTCCAGTGGTCGAAAGGCTTTCGAAAAAATACAGTATCGACTACGACGAGGACTTCGCCCAGGAGCAAATCTCCATCGATTAAGCAGTAAGTATGCTTGCCAAGTTTAGTCTTAAGCTGCAGTAGACGGATCTCAAGACAGATGTCTTGAGTTGTGTTCTTGACGAAGACATCTGTATGACGCAGTCAGACGAAGACTCAAACAAGACTTCAAAATACGAATGCATGCTCGAGCGGTCAATGTACGGACCGAAACCGTCGCCGCACATGCTAAATGCGACTATTGACATCCTCACGCTTGAGCTCGAATTTATAAAGTGCGAGTCGAATTACTGCGTTTGATTAAATAGGTGATCAAGAAAGATATTTGTAATGCTTTACGCGGACGACCTGATCCTAGCGAAGAGTAACAACAGGCTGGTTCACTCAGCGTGCTAAGTAAACGCTTTGAAATGGCGGGTCTAGGCGAGCTCAAGCATTTTCCTGCGATGGAAAATATTGATGACCGCGACTCAGCAAAAGCTACAGTGCGGCAGTCTAAATTTCTCAGGCCCGTTCAGGCCGATATCGGCACTTAAGCCAGAAAGTCCGTAGAGACGCCGCAGAAGACGCGAAAGAAGACGCGAAAGAAGTCCGTATCCGTGGCCTTGTGTTTAATGGTGGTAACATGTCTGAACCTCACTGCAGAAGTGAGAGTATAAAGTCAATTTATGTCCAATCTGTGCTCACCATACTGAGTGTGATGCGATATCTTCAAGCAACACCATCAAGTCCTTCCAGCAAACTATCTTTGAAGTGTGCGGTTACTCGAATGCAGACTGGACGAAGGCATTAGGTCAAGAAGGAGCGCAAGTGGCTCTGTGTTCATTCTAATGGTGGATGTATCAGCTAGAAAATAGACAAACAGCGGACGAACACACGGTCTCGACGCAAGCAGGATGCATTCCGCTATCAGAGGCCGTGCAAGAGGCGGTCTGGTTAAAGCTGTTCTTCTGCTAAGTCGGTCAGATAGCAAGAGATGAAGCGCCGGATTGGTGACGAAAGCGCTTCCTTAGAACACGAAATATAATACCGTTACTTAAAGTGGCCGTTTCTAGCCTGAAAAATCACCCGGTACTGATTTTTTTTTCCAATAAAGCCTTTGTGGGAGACTGCTCCTCTGAATGGTGTCGTGCGAACCCAAAACGTTTTTTAGCGCAATAGGGTGCGGTGCTTAAAATGACGCGCATCGACGCTCTATAATTGCGCCAGAAAAAAAGCATTTTCTGGGCCAAACTGCTTTTGTATATACCACGCAAGAAGTTGCCCCCGGAGAGCTCTTGCTGTGCGCGATTCTAATAGGCGTAATGCCTAGCGCCATAGCCTGCAGCAGCCATTGAAAACTAATTTCTTTTTTCCAAGCCGGCTGTCCAGAGAGTTACGCAACGCAGCGACTTGCGTCGGTACCCGGCGGTGGGCGTGTCGCAAATTTATGCACATCGCTGACATTTTCCTCCCACCATTGGTGATATCGTCAACAAGACTATCTCAGGCTACCTTTGGAATTCCTTGTCTTCGAAGGTGGAGCTTTTCGTATGGTCCCCGAGTCTACCGACAAACCTAACACTTATTCTCGGATAATGTAGGATATTCTTGTCGTTCTTGTCTATGGCGGGCTAGACACATTAGGTCGCCGTCTAAAAGTCAGGCACATCGTTTGACGAAACCTTAACATCGGTGTGAATGCAACTTAAAGAGAAGAATCACACTATTGCTTATTGAGTAAAGCACCCCAAATGTCTCAACATCCTGCTGTATACAGGTCACTAACTCAAGAGCCGGTGAATGGTCCATTGCAACCTACACCTCTCGTGAAATAAAAAAAGACTAAATCGCAGCAAATCCTCACGCAACATATTATTTTAGAAAGAGAGCTGAATAATGAAACCCGCCAAGTCAATGTAACATAAGTGAGGAGGGAGGTGTTTCCTTTCAGTAAAAAATCACAGGATGTTTCTATCGTCATCTTTTAAAAAATGGGTCAGACAGACGACATTTACTTTATCGGACCTTTGGCAGTACGGGCTTCATGGCGAGTAAATCCATTTAATTAACGATATAATTCTGTTAGTCAACTTTGAATGTATCGATATGACTTGATCACGACCGGCCTTGTCGACTTTTAGTAGCGTGCAAGCGATAACATAGTCAAAAGGACAGCTCCGTATCGTCTGGAAAGTCAAAACGAGTGCCATTCTAAAGTTATCTAAGTTTTTTTAAGCATACTGGAGCTGAGTTTCCAGCACCACTCGATATTTTTATCCCATTAATTGGAAAGAGGCTCTGCGAGACCTGCGAACAAGCACGGTTGTTATGCAAACAGCCGAGTACGCCTGACCATGCTTAAGATCGTGCCGTAGGTCAAATTGAGTCGTGTTTTACGTTCTCGGGCTCTGCTTAAGCTTCATGGCTGCATTAAAGGAAGCCGAGAGCTCTATTCACAAGTGTTGATGGTGGCGTAATATTTTTTGACTTATTATGGATTTAAACTACCTTGTGTGTTTTAGATAGGCAATTTAGAACTCTGTTGGAACGTGGATTTTCAGCCAATCTGAACAATTATTCACAAAGTTTTAGAAAAAAAATCTTAAGAGTAGTGGAGCCACGCTTGTAGTTTGATCTTACGTAGGTACAGCAACCTGAAGCAGATTGTGACCGTTTGTGTAGCCTTCGAGCTTTTATTTCACTAAGAGGAGAAAGAAGTCGTTTGTAATATGGCAGAATTTTTTTTTGACAATACCACCAACTTTTGCAAGATAAGCCGGGAGCTCGAGTGGAAGTCTGAAGGCTAATGCGGCGTCTTCAAGCGACACCGGCTTCAAGGTAGTGCGGAGATAATCACGTTGTCGTTAGGCTTGACCAAAGCGATGTATTCCCTACCGATTATAGATTTCATTTTTGTTGTAAAGAAAATCATTGCCTTGAAGCACGCAAAAACAGCAAGGTATGTCAAGGAATAATAATGATAAAAAAGTAGGCTTTCTTCATAAAACGATGGCAAAGCACTCAACACTTACGTGGGGAGTTTAAATCGAAATTATAATCCTTAGTAATTTGAGTCGCATATGAGTTCATGAAATATTTTCAGCATCTCTTGAAAGTTCCAACGCTTAACTTTCCTATCTTGACTTCATTGAGGAATAATTTCCCACCATCAACTCTCGTATTCTTGGATACATTTATGAAGCTTGAGCCTACGTTGTTTGCAGGTGAAGAAGCGTAGAGCCCAAAGCTCGTCGGAAATAATTTTGTTTTCAGCTGCTTCCTCATGTTCTTGAGACCACGTTACGTGGCATTTACATATATATTCAGCCTACCAGAAGATGGCGAGCACCACGTGCACATGATCGTCTGCCACTTTGAGCATAGACTTTTGTTTGTAGGGCTGGAACGCCATTGCCATCTCCAGCATGGAGGGCTGCAAATGCAGTCTCCTTCTCAGACCCATTAAAAGCAGCAATTTTTTCGAGCAGCAGATACCGCTAATTCGACAGACGCGAGAAGGTGAAACGATTCCTCTTTGAGAGGGTTCAGGCAGATAACCTACCACCCGGACTTAGAAGTACTACTCTGTACGACAAGGTCACGCAGATCTCTTGTACAAAAAGGTGTGTAGGAAAATTCGAGAATTTCCGAAGAACGAGAATACTGTTTACAGACAAAATTAAGTTTCATTTAAGAAAATTTCATGTGTATGAAAAAGCAGTTGTAGCGACATTTTTACAATATGTTACATTTTCATACCGGTATCAATACCGATAGATTACCCAAGAGCCATATAAGCTTTTAAACGAAATACTGGACTGTGGTATCGCGATGACTTGACCAATGCAAAAATCCAACATATACTCCTGTGGCTAAAGTGATGCGAACTATGTGGACATGTCGATTTGTGTCAGGCTTCGTCACGTTTGAATCCTAATCCATCTCGAAAGAAATCTCGCATTTTTTGCTAGTGACACTTTTGACATAACTATAGCATTGGTTGGTAGTACAAGAAATGCTACACCCTTCATAATCGATGTTAAAGCCCAGGCCTTGAACGTCAGGGTATTTGACGAACCTAAAAATCATGAACGATGCAAGCAAGCACATTGATGTTCTCTTGTTCAAGAATGACAACGATCACAAGACATAGATGCGTGATATTCCCCCCACAAGATGCCATTGGCAGTTCGTACGTAATTTGTCAACTATAGGCGTTCTTTCAAGAGAAGTCTACTTATATACATGTGCTGGGGTCTCGCCTTAAACTCTTGATAGCGTGTTGGTCTACAAAGAACATAAAAGAGTGCATTTCTGTGCTATCCCAAGTAACAGCTACAGTGTTATGTTGCCCAAACTACTTCTTGTCTACATGGCGCAGGGGTAATGCTGACAGCTGAACATTCCCAGGTTAGTTAAATAACTATCGCATTCTTTTAAAATGAATCAAATCTCCCTTTTAAAGCCTTGAAAGTCCTCAAAAGTGCAGTATTGTAATCTGCGGGGCAGGCGTGACCAGTCATTTCAACATGCACTCGGGATTTCAACAGTCTTTTTCCGGTCCTTGGCTAAAAACGAAAGCGAGTGACCCCTGCACAATCAACTGTATGAATGTGCTAAACGAGATTTTATTTTGTGAGTTCCTTGCAATTTGAAATTATTTTAATCTCGATTGCTGTCGAAATGGCTGCAGCAGCCGTCGTGGGACGTCTTTGTTCTTAACCTCAGAGGCAATCTTGTGGGCAAAGGTGTATTTCGTAGGAACCCTGGTCCTACGTGATAATTTGATGCGAAGAGCATTTTCACAACACACCAAACAATTTTACCACTCTGTACTCAATTTGCGTGTTAACACTACCGAAAAGCAAACTTGACCTCACACAAAATCACCTTAAGACCACTTTAATGAAAGCAAAGGGTTTTTCACGATAATGCATCCAGCAAAGCTCCAATTCGAGATTCAGCGCCTTCGTAAGATTGCCGACGACTGCCCCATCGTCCTATCGTCCCATTTCCAACTCTGCTCCCACAAGGACTGGCATCTTCTTTGCGACCTTCAATATCAATTTTCAACCACCGAGTGGATGTACCGCCGGCAAAGTCAAATTCCTGAATATGCCGAGTACGAACCCGCAGTAACGGAGCGGGTGTCGTTCCGGCTCCATGGGCATCATTCATATCGCCGAAGCGCTCCACATCGTCGAGCAAGTGAAAGGAAAATGCACTGAACACTGTAATAAGGAAGCGACTTGGGCGGTCAATTGAGACGTCAATTTCAATAGGTCTTCCTCTAGCTTCGGCTGGTCGGATGATCAAGTTGGGGTTCCCAAGCAGTCGATGAACGACAAAATACGAATCGCCTCCGCTAATGGTACGTGCACAAGCCTGTAATAAAGCACTGACACCACGTACTCGCTCTTCAGGGGCAGCTGCAAACCGCTGAATATGAGCATCAAGTACCTCAAAAATATGCTCCAATCCGCGATTCTGTTGCTGCCCCGTGGCGCCATGATCGCATAGCTCTGCAGTCTGTTGCTGTACTTGCTCTCCACCTCCGTATAGTGTATCATTGATGAGAAATAATTCCGGCAAAATGTCACGCAGCGTTTGCTCGAGAGAAATTGGCTGAGGTCTGGGCAAGAAAATTTGTGAAAAAGTCTCTGCATGACGTGCAAATATGGCCAAATATTCACTTCGCGTTCGAGCTCGAGCAGCCTTTTTGCGAATCGCGATCTGTTCCGGTGGATGAATTTCCCACAATAATGGATCTGTATCTCGCAAGTATTGTACGCTTCCAAGTTGCTGATACGATGCGGACCAGCGCACTGCCGTGGTCCTAACCTCCTTGTCGGTACTTCTAACATCTAATCGCTCACCTTTTACAGAAGGTGAGAGTGAAGAAGATGGGGATGGTGTTTTTGCGACAGACGGATACCGAAATCGATAAAACGACGTCTTGCGTTTCGTATTAGGATTCAAAGTAGGTCGGGAGGATGTAGAGCAACGAGCAGGTAATGTTGATGACGCAAATACGGATGAGGCCATAACACAATAAAAGGAAGCACGATTAAGGGCTGCAATCCACGTACTCACAGTCACGTCTGTCTCGTCAATAACGCGTAACTCGATAGATTTTCGCCTGTGAGAAACAATAAAGAGGTTACCAAATATAATCTCCAAACTATAAGCAGACGATAATTCGTACGGTAGCACTTGGTATGTAAGACTTGCTGAGAATTTTAGCACTTCAAGTCGACGGTGGAAACTAGCACTTGAAATACTGAAGGCCATTGAATGCTCCCCACAACCGCGTTGCACAAGTGCGTGATCCAAGAGTACTGCACCACGCGGAAGTCCGTCAGCTTCATTAGCAAAATAATACAATCGGTTCCCTTTCAACTCAAAGTACCGTAGCTGCCACGGGCTACCGAGTCCATGCTGCTTTCGTTTCTTCTTCTTAAGCCACCCAATCTTCTCAGGAACAAGGTGAGCGTCTAGTTCCGCATTACTGTCATTATCTCCAACAACATTTTCGCCTTGCAATGACGTGTGCTCCGACGATCCAGAAGGTTGCGATGATAATGAAAGCATCGACCACGAAAGAGGCAGAGCCGATGCTTGCTCGCTACCATTCTCTTGCTCTTCCTCGTAATCATTATGACATTGACCGCACAATTCCTCATGGTCCTTTCTAGCAAGACTACTTTCAATTTCTTCATTGCCAGCCAATTGCGCTTGTCGAAGACGCAAAATGTCAACATCTTCTGGTGCTAGTGTGCTACAAGGGCTGGTGTCTATCGAGTTCAAGGCTAATAAATGAATTGACGGTACTGGTGTTGGTTCGGTGTCGACGTTTTCTTTTATAAATCCTTGGTTTGCCTTTATGCAAGTCAAAGGAAACGGCGAAGTCAGCAATGGAGCACTCGTGCTCTTGTAGACATCGGCTACCGCTTTGTTAATCTGATGTGCAAGAGAAATGTGCTCTTCGTGAAGTTCACCCGAGCGAGATAGAGGTAGCGATACTGTCACTGCCCACCATTGTCGACCAATCCACTGTAACGAGACGTCTGGGTTTATAAAGTTACAACTGTTACAAGGTGGAAGCGAGTGATTGCTTGACATGTTTGCTGCCCATTCCGATATGACCCCAGCGAACTTTGATACGATGGCAGCTCCAGCTTCCATGGTCCAACATGTAATACAAGTCTTGTAATAGTCATCTTCGCGATACCAGCGTTTCACACGCGCTTGAGGTAAATCCCAATTTAAGTTGGCATCTTGATTGAGAGACTCGCACAACGTCTGGTCGCTACTCGTCGGTAATGGTTCAGTAGTATTGATCGTTGGTATCTTGTCCGATTCGGAAGACGCCACGGTTGCGACAAGTGTTGTAGGTAGGGGTAAGACCGACGGCGAAAAGCGCTCTTTTATCTTGAGAAACTGGTCTTTAAGGCTCGTTAAATTCTCATGCCGAATGGATGAAGTGGGCAGCGAGTGCAACACAAAGTCTCGCGACAGCGTACGCAGGTGACTCGCAGAGCCGCGTCGACTGCGTCGAGAATCAAACATTTGCTGACCACGACTGCTACTTGTCGGAATATCGCACTTTTCTGGGCTTGTCTGGAGCGACAATGGTAACTTGGACGAAAAGCTTCGACTCGATATCTGCAAAATATCTTCATGTCTTTTAGACTTGAGTGAGGGTTCTCCTTGTGACACCGTAACTTCTTCCTGTTCATTCGATAGCAATAGGATTGGTTGTATCCCACCACTTGTAGTAAAATTTTGCGTGGAGTGGATTGGCAAGTTTAACGCAGATTGGCGACGGTGAAAGGTGGAGACTTTGCTCGTTGGCTGAGCAGAAAAAGTAGTCGACATTAAGTCGCCTTTCATGAATCCGCACCACGAGACGACCAAACAGCGCAACGTAGTGGCTCCGTCTCTGCTTAAGATAGACCAATACATTTATCGAGCTAATCGTGCCATATTTTCCTGGTGTGGCAAAAATAAACATGAGCTTTTCCGACGTTCGTTTCAATCCAGTCTAATCCTGAGAGAACCCTTTAATTAATCTTTCATAACAATTTCTTGCGTGTCCTTACATACATATATAGTCCTGACTAGAGCTTTTAAAAAATTACGCGCCTTCACCTGGGCCACACTTTTTTCTTGGTCCAACGTTGCGTCGTCAATCTCGGGTTCAGAAGCCTGTCTTTCGTCGTTTGACCGCTCTATCATCTCGTGAATTAACTCAACCACACGCAGTTTTTGTTGCTCCTCTTTTTCCTGCTCCAGTTTATGCACTAATCTTTCACGCAATATCGATTCTTGCTGCTCACGAATTTTCTTTGCTTTTACTTCTTTTATCATGATAGGTCGGAGTAGATCCACCCATGCGCGCTTGCTCTTTTTTCCTTTCAAATCTCTCCCTTTAGATCCAAGCAATCCTCTTATCTTCGCTTCCATCACTAATTGCTTAAGCGTCAGTTTTTTTAGTGGTCTTCCATCTGCTGTCCCAAAATGTCCCCCAAGTTCTCTATCCTTTGCTTTGACACTTGCTCGCTGCTTTTTATTCAGCGTGGGCAGCTCTAGGGCCCTCTCCTGAGCCACTGCGAGCAGCTCCTCACTACTCAACATATCAACGTATGTAGAGATGGAGACGAAGCGACGACCAAACGCGTAGCTATCGTCCACGCGGCTCTCGAGCTGCTTTGTAGCCAGCTGCGCACTTTGCAACGTCTCTGGGTTCAGCACATCGACGGCCAGCAGTGGGTACTTCGTAGGCTCAAGTGCGACCCAGGTCAGCAACAGTTCGACAGCTCTACGCTGAATCTGTAGTTCCATCAAATTTGCGCTCATTGGCTTGAAGCCTCGGGAAAGCAGGAATTTTTTTAAGTCCTCGACATACTGCGT
This sequence comes from Plasmopara muralis, assembly GCA_003676415.1. Classification (NCBI taxonomy): domain Eukaryota; phylum Oomycota; class Peronosporomycetes; order Peronosporales; family Peronosporaceae; genus Plasmopara; species Plasmopara muralis. The sequence continues at coordinate 172,948 of RCHQ01000079.1, read as the reverse complement.
TGTTAATTGCGCATCGGAGACTTCAACACCTCTCGCCCGACACTCGAGCGTCTGTGTTTCGCTCTTACGAGATTGCACTGTGCCGCAAAACTTGACAACGGGGGGTTGTGACGCGTCGTAGATAATCACCTCGGCACCCGAGAAGGCCACGCGACGCGTCTTGGACATTATTGGTCGCAACTTTTAAAGAGTGTACATTTGATTAAGTTACTTATGGTCCCTTTTATCATGTAATTTGTGCAATTTTGCATTCTTATCGTCGACCATGTCGTCGGGATTATTGACGACGCACGGCGTGCGGAAGCTATATCATCATGCAATGGTAGACGTGTCAATAAGGCTGCAAGTACTAGGCATTTATCGCTGTAAGACTTAGATTAGCTCGTTATTCTTGTTGTCACGCTTACTCTTGGATAACTCTGCAGACATGGCAGATCCAGCGCTTAAAGAACATCTCGGAAAGACCTTCGCTGATGCGCGTGACGTATTTGATATCCTCCTTAGTGACGGTCGTCACAAAATAAAGGCAGTTTTAGCCCAACAGTGCCACAAACTCGTGTGGACGCGGGTGCTGACGGCTCGCTGTATCATTCGGGTCCGTCACCCGCTATTACCCAAGAGCATTCTATGGCAAATGTGACACGTTAGCTTTGTATATCTTCTTCTTAGGTCATCAAGACCAAGGTATTTGAAGAGGATGAGATGCATACACATCGAGTGGTGTTGCTCCAAGACGTGGCTGTTGCTTCCTTAAATGACGACGGAATTCAGCCAGATAAAGTAGTGGCACGTCGTTATGATGTCCATCAAACCACTAATCTTCTTGAATTCATATCAACTAATCACCCACGAGAAGTAGCACTACTGCCGCTGGTTGGAGATCGACTATACTACTTGCCACTGAGCTCCGATGACTACACGTTGGACTGGGCTTGTAGCTTTACAAATGGACAGCCGGACGAGGACTCGCCGCTGGACGAACTTGAAAGTAATCGTCTGAAACACTATGACGCAAATGAGTCAAGCGAAAATCAGCAGCTTGCAATCACTTCTATGGCCTGGAATAGCAACCCAAACTATTGTTCCAACTTGTTTACATCCGAGTACAACAAACTCCACACAATCCTGGAAGCTCTTGGTGAAATTAAAAGAAATAAGCAGCAGAAGGCCAATCAATACTTGAACTCACCCATGCTTGGCGCCATTCGTGTCAAGTCAAAAGTTAAGAATGTGGGGGACCCCGACATTTCAAACCCATTTCCGTTTGTCTTTAACGCGGTCGTTGGTACGTGGTACTTAAATTTTTACTTAGGCATTGGTTGTTTACAGCAGATACCTTGCTGCTTGTGTGCTTTGTATTTTTTTGATAGTCGATGCGACAGGCGTGTTTGAAGTCATGTTTTTTGGCTCTATGTGTGCAAAATACTTTTTGTCGCTACACGAAGGTGATCTCATCCAATTTCGAGGTTATGCAGCCACTACCCCACAAGAGCTTCAGTGGACTACGACCACGAGCCCTTTCGTGTGGTATCCGGATAATTCTTCAGGCCAAACGTACCATGTACCAAGTAAGTATAGCTTTACCAATTTTAATCCTGACGCTGATTTCGCCGCTAATTAAAATTTCACAGAAAAGTATTGGAAATTTCTGGAAATGGCAAAAATAGCTCCACGCTTGCTTGATTATACACCAATATCAACTCAACAAGCAGCTTCGGGGCATTTGCATTTGTTGCGTCCATCCTGGCTCGAATGCAACTTTGTGACAACGTTTAACACTCGGTTTTTGGGCAAGAAGGCGAGTAGCCAACTTGATGCCATGTACTTTGACTTTGTAGGGGTCTTATCGAGTGTTCAAAGGATTTGTCGTAAACGATCCGAAGATGCGTCCGAACTGATTGAATTTCGATGGGTGAAATTGATTGACGGTAGCTCGCCGTATGAGCTTGTGGTAAAGATCAGCGCAAGCTCCCAGCCGGCTGTGTTTCGAGCTCTCGAGGCTGGAGATACGTTAATGCTGACCAAGCTCCAATGGGTAATACTACCGGGTGATAATACCGACACACGAATTCAATATGCAAGAACGAGCGATTTTTCTATTTTACGGACGAATGAAGCGGTACTTCCATTTCAATCGCTTGAAGAGTGTAACTTGAACGTTCATTTTGCAAACAAAATAAACAAGAATGCTGTTCTTGTCTCGCACAAAGTCAGTGAGGAAAGCAAGCTAACTGCACTAATTGAAAAGAAGTACCGTCCTCTTAATAGGCTGCCAACTGGCGTTCAAGCGTTCAAAAATGCTTTTAAGTTGGACGTGTACTCATTCAGGTATGCTAATGAAGGGCCACATTATGACTTTATCGCGACTAACATTCTACATAAGTGACCTATCGTTGTTGTTGTCAAAGATGGAAGCCTACGAGCATCGGCACGTTGGCTTTATCGGTCAAGTAAGTGCAATTCGCAATAGTAACGATCCAACTGGCGATCAACTCCCTGTTACGTTAGAATTGAACGAAGCTGGGAGTATTGATCAGGTTTTAATCGTAATAGTGTGCCACAACTACCTATTTCAAAGACCGGACGTGAAAGCACATATACTGGCTACCATTCCATCGCAGTCGTTGCCATTTGTACGCCTGCTGCCTCCTATACTTGTGGATGAGATTTACTCTAAAGCTTTCAAAGACGGACCTGTAAGTCACATGCTGTCGCTGGATTTCATCGAGAGCTACTTGATATGCCTCAAGCGCGAGTATTTTTTCTCCCTTCAACTTCATCGCGATGGAAGTGGACATGTTACTTGGGAAGTCGACGCGATTCTTGCGATCCTTTAACCGACTTGGACAATATCACATAAGTTGTCGTTCAGCAAAGCAACGAATAAACATCACAAACAAAACAACAATACAAACGGAGTGGCGCAAACGAAGACAATAAAAGCAAACAAACAGAGTACAAGACACCGACCGGTGCACGTTTACATTGCGTCATCGATCCGCCCCCAACCGCTACGTCACATATTATTTGAATAACTCTAGCAAGTGTCCAATTATCGTGTCGAAATGTCATATGCAGCGCGTATCGCCATCATTGCGAGTCCTTAGGCAAAAGATGTCTTCAACCTTCATCTTGCCTCTTGGTTTACGAAATTTGTGTCGAATATATCCTTCACCTATCCCGTTGTTCGTCATTTGGTCGACCCTTCAAGCGGTCAATCAAGGTCATGACTTTTCGATACTTTTCTCGCTCGCGGCCTGACGAACTTTTCTTCTTGCCAGTGTAATATTCACTCGAGCTGTGAATTTTGTAGCCAAACACGCGCGGAACGTACGTTTGTGTCGGTGGCGGTACCACCAAATGTGAATGCGTTATGAGGAACATATGCGGGAATGTTGCACCAAAGTACGCACCATCAATCTCTGCATCAGAATTAGTAACACACAATATTCGACATCAGCATTCTAGCCTATGTTTTACGATGAATAGCGGAAAATTGTCAACGTACGGCCTGCTCGTTGTGACTTGGGAAAGAAGATATCTCGACATTTGGGACAAAAGACGTTGACAGTCGTGTGCCTAGGTACATCTGATTGTCCAACTGGAAGCACTGGTTGTCCCTGGCAGTAGACTCGATGGCAACGACCAAAGTCTACGTTCTGATACTTGTCTAACATGGCAGCCATGCCCTTGGTGGTCAATATGTAACGCGCGTGAATGAGACCATAGAGCATTTCTGCCGCAGACTCGATCATTTCCTGTTGGATTTGTGTTAGACTGCTATCGTTGGGCGTCTCAATGTCTAGGATAATGTCAAGAGCGTAATCGTAATAAGGTACGATGCTGCTGAGTCCCGTGAGATTAAAGTCGTCCTCAATATAGTCTTCATCCACCTCACATAAAAAGCTGTTCTCTCTTAAAGAGCAGAACCATGCAATCCAGCTCGTCTCTTCCTCGTCACTGCCCTCCACGTCGTTTTCCTCGTCTTCGTCTTCGTCAAGAGCACTAGAATCTTCATCATCTTCCTCTTCTTCGGATAAACTAACGGATGCTAATGCCGCCTCTGAAACACGCAGATCCTCCATATGACCAAACAAACGCTCTAGCTCAGCTTCCTCAGCAGCCTGGCCGCGGTTTACGGGCTGGCTCATGATGCGTTCTTTAGCTGTGGATTACGCGGCTCTAGACGGCGTTATAGCGCTAGAAGCACTGCTTTAGACTCGATGCTGTCTTCTTTCAACTTATCTGCTGATCTTAGACGCCGATGGGACACGTGGAGGTGTAGAGATTGCAGTCCCCACTCTAGTCGCACGAAACCTGCCGAAGGTCCGCCGTTGCTTTTTTTTTACGGTGGGGCTTTGCACGCACGTACCGTCTTATTGGTACAATGAAGGATTATGGAGTTGCTCAGGTTTAAAAATAGGAATATGAGGAAATTGACCGGCTTTGAAAAGTCAATGGACGAAGAGCTCATGCAATGTATTGGAGGGATAGTCCCACCGGATAATTATCGCTGCAAAAAACGTGGTCTACCGACTGCACATCAGTGGCTACTTGGCAAGGGAGATGAGAAAACCGCAATGTCGGTTCGCTTTTGTTGATTTCAGAAGCATATGTCAGGCTAGTTACCAGCAGGATGGTAATTGAGATCGATTTTTTAAAGATCAAAGATTGTACCTGCTAAACATACACCAGTATCGCTGGCAGTTTGCGTTTTGCCTCCGTTGTGGCAGCATTGTTGCTGGATAGTATGCCGAAACAGTAAGATGTGCTAAATGCTGTACCCGGTAAGGACGATCCTCAGCAATCTCGGAAATTTATGAGCATTGCTGGGCAAACAGCTTGTCAACAAATAAGTGGCAAAGAAATCCTGTGAAGAACAACGATACGTCATGAATCCGTCGTGATCAAGTCAAGCTTATATCTGATCTATGATCTGTATCCATATTCTATCATCAGCTGTATTGCAGATAGAAAAGATTGAGACACGTGAGCTAAATACCATGGACCATGCCACGCTTCCGAAATCTATTTCTCAATAGACGTAGTGACAGTTCTATTCGGTCGTGGCGAAATCTGCTGATGTCCTTATAATTCTGGTATTCGCTATTTTGGAAAACCTTATGATCGGACAACACTCAAAATTTGCTTGACACGCGCTCTATGATGAGATGCTAAAGAGCGAAGTACATGGCTTAATGGGTAAATTGTATTCATCAACTTTTGTAAAGACGTGGTGGGCGTCGATCGCTCGGGGAGTTTACAAAGGTTATACTTAAATTAAAGTAGCCTTCTGATTGTCGATAAGCTAAGAAATTAAGACAAAAGAAACACGGTCAATATATTGATAACAAAATTTATGCTCTGATTTCGCAAATGCTTTACTGTTTCTCTACAATTTTAAGAGTGCAGATGAAAGAGGCGAAGGCGCGTTGCTAATAGCTTTAAAGACATCACAGTCAATTTGTCAAAATTGGGTTTTGCCTCGAACCCGTCACAGTATATTTGAACTGAAGAAAGATTCTAGGAGTGAGCTGCTCAGTAACGTCGAGTCATCCGCGAAAAGTTCTTCGTGGCAGTGTCACCACGAAGTCTTTATCATTACATAGCAAACTTTAAAGGACTAAATAACCATATAGAAACAGCAGCGCTTAGTATGGATCACCTTATCTCATACTGCGGGTTGGGTGAAGTTCCGGAAGAACGTTGATATCGATGATAAGTAGTGCTTCCGGAATCTTGTATAAGAAACAAACCCACTCATGTAAAGAATCACCACATCCCATACGGTCGAACACAGTCATAGTCCACACGCACGCTTTCTTGAAGTCAAGAGACACTGCGTAGGCCACCATGTCCAGATCTGAAGCCAAGTCTTTGAGATCCGACAAGAACTGGATTTAGTGGTGCATCGAGCAACCTTCCACGAAATTTAATGAATGAGCTCATTCAAAACATTATGCAGAGGAAATGTAAGCACGTTGAGGAAGATCTAAGTCGACGGTCGACACAGATCAGCGCAACAGTCTGTTGTTTTCGAAGCACACACGCACTTCTTTTCTCAAAACAGTGCTATCGCAGAATGACACTGCGATCTGAAAATGCGACCTGATTGAAGTGACAATAATGAAGCATTCACCAAAAATTAACGAGGCAACCTGGTAGAAATCGGCTGAAAGACCATCGGAAAAAATCTTTCGTTTGCTTGATTGGTACGGCAAACTCTCTCGCCGATAAATGGCTTGGAAGCATCTTCAGGTCTTCAATGGAGAATCCGCTAACAATCGGGTAAAGCAAAGAAGCCGGACCGCATTTTTTCCGTTGGATTTGAGTCTGAATTCAGTCGAGCTCTGGTCGACACGAACCATTGCCGAATATCCAGCCATTCGGAGCGATTGCCCACCATGGCGTGAAGTCTTTATGGAGTGCTTCGGAAGCTTTGACAGCACTCGGTAGGAGCTCAAACGTTTTCACACGCGTCCCGGTGGCATATTGTCATGCTGTAGCGTGACAGCGTTGCATAAGCCTAGTTGCCAATTTTTGCTCGGCTTTTAGCACACGAAGTCGATGACAAGAAGGCACCAATGAGGTCACGCAACTTTTGTGGTAAAGACCATTGCCTTGTGACATAGTGCATATGCACATTTTTTCTACAAGGCAAGGCACACGAGTGGTGCTAGGGTTGATGTGCGGCGCAGAAGAGTAAACAGCCGAAGGTGATGTAGCACAAATTTCAATTGTGGTCGCCGACGGCGCTAGAATCCGCTGCGTTAAGTTGCAAGTATCTTGACGTACACTAAATTTACTTGCAGAGTCATCGCGCGACATTGACAGCCGATCTAGTTCGGGTGCAAAGATCAAGTACAGACTAGAACCACTGATTCTATTATGCACCGAAGCAGCAGGATTTTGATGTTAGATATATGCTGACTCAGCTGAAGCATGGTTGAAGAGACGTTTTGGTCCTCTTTTTTTCAGCTTGTAAATTTGCCGGTAAATCGATAATCTTTCGGAATATCTAAATGTTGCCAGAGCTCTACATTTAAGTTGATCTCTCCTTGATCGTTTATTTCTATGAGGGATTTGAGACGCAGCCACCACTTTTGATTTACTGCACCCTCTTGTAAAGAATCCCGAAAAGAATTCTGCAAGAAGAAATATATGTCACAGACTAGCTATGAACTTTGTGGGACAACTCCATACATTCTTCTTAGCATATGCGTGAAAAACATCTCTTGCGTACGGAACATTGTTTAATACACCCGATCTAGACATCGACGTTAACATTGACATCTAATTTGACATTGACATTGATAACACCGTTCCCTCCGCCGTAATTAATCCCTCATCCAAAGCGCATAGCCATAAATTTCCCGAGCATGCGATGCTTTATTAAATAATTGAGAGAGACCTTACTTGGACATCGCAACTTGTACATCGCAACGTTGCAATACGCATCCAAACAGCATCGGTCCCTGCATCATCTTGCTCATAATCTATCGCTCGCAGCCCTGCCTCCGTCAAATCATTCTGTACAAGCAGCGCTGCATCTACGTCTGCTTGCGTTGGAGCTGCAGGTGCTAGCTGCAAATATGGTTGCGATGCCGATGCTGCCGATTTCGATGTAGGTTGCGTTGCCACTGCTACTCGTCGCCGTTGTGATGCCGATGCCGTTGAGCATTGCAATTCTACCGACGGGATGTTATACGTGCGAGGATTGTGGCCCTGCTGTCGGCAATTTCCGCAGCGTTGTCCTCCATTTGGAATTTCTCTTAGCGCAATCTCAACGTGCTCAAACTGAGAGAGATCTCGCTGCGAGTTGTTGCTGTTTCTAATGCGATTATCGGCGCCAACAGGTCTTTAACGGTCGCGAATTTTGACAGGGTCGAGCATCTTATCGTTTGAAATTATTGCTATATGAGCAAGAACTATCCGTTTGCGATGATCGGAGCCATGCTTAAGTTCCTCGGTAACCCTTTTGAACGAAGCTACAACCTCTTAATCTGATCTCAACGAAGCTAACATTGCTATTGGTGCCATTGGTGGGTGCGCTAACCACCAATGTTGGTCAATGTCATCAAATCAAAAGTCAGGGCTCGCGAGCTACGCAGTTTATGCCCGCAAGAATAACCCATGGATGACGAGGCGTTAGCAAGATCGATCTTCTGCTCCATCAGTCTCGGGACATCGGCATTCGCAACAGCTGGTGCATCATTTACCTCAGCACCCTCAGCACTCTGATCCTCGTCCTCATTGCCTTCGGCATTACAATTGTTCTTATTGTTGAAAGCAATAACAAGTACCTTAAACAGAGTCGGAATTTTTGGTATGTGGATCATAATCCAAATACCGATATCGTCGTCATGACTTTGCCAAATCCTGAGCCGAATTGCAACTTTGCGGTCTGACGATCAACACCAAACTGATACCGCCTGACATGCAAGCTGGAGAACATCTCAACGGCGAGGAGATTATCAGTCGAGACACCAAAAGATGCCTGTCACGATCCTACCCGTGACGTCGTGTTGTGACCAAGATGCCTGACCCATTGCATGTAGCAGGCGACAAACTGTTCTTTCAATATCAGCCGAATATCTTCCACGTATCGCATGACTGCTGGTGAGGGAGATTTTTGCCAAAGAGCTACAAGTCGGAGGTTGAAAGGGAAAAATTGGATGTTCTCACCAACCAATCTAATCTTTTTTGCCAGCATTTGTATGCCTTGTTATTTCGGAAATGCCTGTGAATTTTGCACTGAATGATCTTGTTGATGTGCCATCTACAAAGCAATCGATGCAAGGCAGGAATATGTCCTCAAGGGGATTCCTCAGCATAAATTTTCGGTCAGTAACGAATGCAATGCCATCGCCAGTTTCAATGCCGTATTCCGCAAAGCTGTTGTGAATATGCCTCATCGCCCAGATATAATCGTCCCCGTTCTCGGCTTGCATGAAGCAGTACGCAAATCTCTAGGTTTGGTTGGTGAAAGTCACTCCGAGAATATGCAGCAGGGTAGTTTGTACTTGTTGGTTTATTAGGTAACGTCAAATTACCATACATGTATCGCTGAGAAAAATTCTGTGACGCTGGTGCTATAGTGTCAGCTGCTGTTCGCTACCGAGCTACGTGAAGTACATTGTCGAGGGTGCAAGTTATCCAGCAAGGCTTTCAACGATGTACATCCCGCAAGGAACCCATTTGTCGCGTCGTGTTTGATGTTATGTATGTCGCGTGGCGTCACTGCGAAGTCCAGGCTGGTCGCAATGCGTTTTGCATTGTTGGCTAGCCTCAGCCCCGCTGAGACTTTCTCGTGTTGTTCTGGGTTGAGTTTGCGGCCAGCAGGGTGAACTTTTGGGTCCTCAAACGGTGGATATTTGTGCTCATCGTATGTGATTTTCACAGTCCATGTCACGGTGTCATCCTGCTGTTTAGTCCTGGTGATGTTGACAGAATATCGGTAGCCAGTGCCGCGGCTAGGTCTGATACGTTGACGTCCTTCTGCATCGACTTCAAATATTTTTTTTGCAAAAGAAAACAAACTTTGCTTTTTTGATAGTGCGCGTTTCTGGGTCGAGGCATTTGCTAATGAACTTGGAACGTTTGAGGCCTACAACGTATTCCTTTTCTTTGAGTTCTGCATTCAAAGTCGTACGAGTATCGTCAAGACTGTCGAAGACACGATCGGCGATAAGCTTAACGGTGTCATGGCTGATGTTGACGCGGAGGAACACGGTAGGGTTGCGTGGAAATTCGCGTTTCTAAGCTTGGAAGAAGTATTTTTTGGGAAAATATGTATGTATGAGCGGTTTAACATCTGAAATTTGATATTCGACCGAGAAATGACCGTTTAGCCAAAATTTGAGGCAAATGCTGCACTGACGATCATCACAACAATATGATAACGTGTGAGCGTATCGGGTTATGTTTAAGTACCCTCTCGATCAATAATAATTCTAGGCTGCAGCGCTTGCAACTCGACATTGCAAGACGTGTGGTTTATTTGACACGAAGTGCGGCTTGCCAATTGACGCACAAAAAGTTTGTGCCATGATTGCAGTTTGTTTGAGCTTTAGATTAGACAATAGTAGCAGCGACAACGTGTCACCACTAAAAACAACTTCATAAATTATTTTTCGATCTCGTGCGGTACAAAGCCGTATATCTTGGTTGCGCAGCAACTCAAATTTAGTTCGAAAGGCTTCTTCGTTAGCTTGTTAGGTTCTTTTTGATGGTGAAGTTGCGTGGAGTCCGCAAGTGGTGTGCAAGTTTTGCTGCGCAGCTTTAATTGCCAGTCCGTTTCTTGCAGTTACATCACTTTTGTCTGCTAATGTAGAAAATGGCGGCCAAGGAGCGTGTTTTTGTAATGAATAAGGAGACGGCTCGAGGCACCGATCTCGCGCTCGCATTGTGTTAAGTTCCTAGCAAGAATTGGAATGATAGCTCTTGGGTTTGAGCACTGAACGAGCGGTATCATATATTTAAAACTTAATGCGCTAAAGCTTGTGGAACCCAAGTTGCAAGTTATCCTTCTACCATTTGACTCTTCACTACAATATGAAGGTTGGTCATCCAAACTACTTCTAACATTCATACGTAAGTTTAAATATTCAATATTTAGTGGCTAAGCAGCAACTTTTTTTCACCCAAAATGACCCTATCAATTTTATTTACTATAGTTCGCACTGCGTATTCCAACGCCACTCGTAATGCTGCAAGGCGTTCGCAAAGTGCACAAGTGCAGCAGCCACAACGCAGATATGCCAAAGCTGGTGACTTGAAAACCACAAGTCGAAACGACCGGGGAAAAAACGCTCTGGGAACTTGGTTGCGTAAATTATGGCTCCGCTTGTGTACAACAACCCCATTAGCAGTAGCGGGCCAATCATGACCGTGACATGAGGGTCGAAGAGACCAAAGCGCCACACCAAGTGGGTTACGGGAACCACGCCAAAAAAGCCCAAGGCCAGGAAGATACACGTTCGAGCAACAAGGAACTTCGGCGTGCCAAATATCGGAAGGAGCGCCACAACAAATGTGAGTCCAGCCATCGCCGATATCGACACGAGGTAAACGCTGCGCAGCCACGGGTGGCAATAGAACGAGTAGTAGATCAAGGGGTAGAATGACCCAGCGATCAGAATTGTGATACCGGCGTAGTCCACACGCGACAGGAACATGTATGTTGGACGGCTGACCACAAACATCAAGTGGAAGGTGGCACTGCAGGTAAGGCAGATGACAGCGCTAGCCATAAAAGCAAATATCGGCCAATGCGGCACGCTGTGGAGGCCCTCAGCAGTGGCCAAAATGTGCAGTCCTTTGCGAACGCTATCAGCAACTCCAGTCAGCTCCTCCAATGCGTACTTAACAGGAAAATCTGCTCCTACTTGGCTGGCCATGTCCTGCAAAAACACCGAGAGCGCCTCAACTCGATCGCCTAGCTGCTTCTTCATAGAACGCACTTGCTCCGAATGGGCGTCACGCATCTGCCCTCCAAGTCGCGCCGACAGCGCACCCAATTCGTTACGAAGCTGCTCCATCTGGGCACCCACCGAATACGAAAAGTCTCCCACATTTTCTTCCACAAGAGCGTGAAAGCGTTCCAGACTGGGAAGCCGCTGCAGACTGTGGTCAAAAATGACGCTGGCCACCTCGTAATAATTGGCGGGAGCCACGCATTCCGTTGGCAAGGGACATAATTCGGGTAGTCCTGTGGCCAGCAGCAAACGCGGCGTGTGGCGGCCATTTAAAATCCACTGCTGGTCATTGGCGCACCAAACGTGCGGAGTGCTCGGACCATTGACTGCCGCCTTAGTGGTCAAAGGAGAGAGCGCTTGACTTGACAGTGCCAGGTAGGCCATAAGCATAAGAAAAATGAAGGACCCAACGATGTGCGTCCACACGTTAAGAGTTTCGTTATGTAACTCAAAAAGCGAGAGAATACAGTCACGCGTCGAGTAATGCAGTCGGTAGCCCGAGCGGATGTACGAGTTGTCAGCAAGGTAGGCGAAGCCCTCGGCATGCAGCCGCTCAAATGTTTGCAGCTTTCCGGCGCTAACCTCGGTAGGCGTCGACGGCTGTTCCATAGGAGTGGCGATAATAGATAGACGATGAGGTTCGGCTGCTATCAAAGAATATTAAAGTGGCTACGAATTAATCCAGTTGGTTAGACGTTTCGCTTCTATTGTGGGCGACGAGGCAGAATAAAGAAAGAGAGCTGCCCGTGACCAATTACAACGCTACATGAAGGGTGGATTGGTGAAGTCATGTAATTTAGGGAAAGAAGTTAGTCCAGTGACAAAAGGCGCCTTTTCAAATGCATATCTCAAATATTTTATCTGGCCAGACATATGCGGAAACTGGACAGAAAGGCTCTAAGCAGTCATTACTTTATAAACGATGCAGTATTGGTATCTATGTCGGCTTTGCATACTGTGGTTTTTAAAAGGCATTGAATGCATATAGGTAGGACCAAAGTAGGATTGATACTGTAATACATAAGTTTAGTTTATTGCAAGTTCGATTCCTAAAGTTCAAAATAATAACTAATAGATTGTTACCTTTTCGCACGCCTCCTCTGTGTAAGGCTTTGTATCACCTAGCATTACTTATTAGTCAATCCCACGCCCACGTGGGTAAACAAGCAGTTTGCAAGCAAGATGTACGTGTACTTCAGGAAAATGCGCAAAAGTTAAAGGAAATGGTAAATGCTACGTTCATGGGCGATCTTATGTTATCCCTTCCCTTCAAAATGCAGAAATCAACGGTGTACAGCCAGAACCTGCCCCGAAATGACGTGGGTGGACAATTTATGGATCCCAGATTAGTGTGTTCGTGGATCCGCTGACTTAGAATTGACCTCAATGGAGTTTGGTGGTACCGGCCTGAGCACTTTTGCTGCTTTGGCTGCGGCAAGCAAGGGCACATGATTCATATATGTCCCGTAGGGTCGACAAAGCGTAAATTTGCCTCGCCCAATGGCTTTGAAGGGTCGCTAATAGAAGTCGCGCCCTCAGAGTCAGAAGCGGGGCGCTATGCTGGGAAAGGCCTAAGCTCTTATAGTGAAAGTGGAACTGGTACTCACGACAGGAGCTTAGTTTCCAAAAAATCGACAGAGGATTCGGCAGCAATAATTTCCTAGCTGTACACGTAAGTGTACGAGCATTTAATGACCTATTTCATCTCTTGATACGCTTTGGTGCGTCACGAACAATTGCAATCGTCCAAACACAGACTGTCTAAAATTCTAAGAGAAACCAACGTATATAAGTCGTTTTTTAACCGGAGCAGCCCCTGAGACGAGTTAAAAGGCTCCTAAAGCTGGAATAGACCTGGCTGTGAAGGTTTAGGAATTCGACGGGACTAAGTAATTCTTTGCTAAACAAGTATGACTTGATACTGGGCATGCCGTAAGCTGCCCTAGATCGACTAGTGGGACACATTCAGAGCGCTAGCTGCCCAATTTGGCTTTGGAGAGTCATTTTCCTTGTCTGCGACTCGTATGGCTCGAAGACAGACTTGAACAGTATAAGCCGGACATTAATATGGAGAGTTTGAAGGTACTGATGTCTTTATGGAGTCTGATGTGACAACATCTATAAAACCTTTTTAAGCAAATGCCCTCTGTTTGCTATTAGTATCGCTTAAAAGACACGATAAAGATTGCAATTGTATGTGTATAATGTATGTGCATCATAGTGCCACCAACTGAGGGAAAACAATTATTGACAGCACGTAACATAGGACCGTAAGGTACAGTGGGTAGCATGGTTCTAAAGGGGGGTAGCATAGTACCAGTAACAAAGTTTTGCACTCGGATAATATAGGTCCTTACGACACAGTGGTAACATAGGATCTCATGTGCTTAACGAAGTATCGCCGAGAGAGGGTATTGCAAAACCGCTAGAAGGGAATGGGGTGCGATACAAATTCGATCTGAGGGTGTCATATACGACCCCGTGGTTGACAAAAATACTTGATCCGCAGGGAAATTTGCACAGTACAATTAATCGTTGTGTCGCGGCTGATGCCAATGGCGTTAGGGTTACTAAAACCCGCTTAACTCGAAGTTACTGAGTTTTCGGCTAAATATGCAGGTATCTTTTTGAGAAACCTCATCAAAATATAATATCCGTTACGTATAAAGATTAGCAACTGATTGCATTCTACTTCCCGAGAAAGCAAATTTTTGTTCACTGGAAGCCTTCTGTGTGCAAGGTGTTGTGTAATTTTATAACGACCATTCTGTGCAAAATGTAAGGTAAAGAGCTTGTGAGGAGCTTTGTCAATCTCACATTCTCGTCGTCCTTTATGGCACTTAAATATGGTGATATAGGAGAAGTAGGACTGGCATTGTCGTCGCTTCTTATGCATTGTGCTTCTCGGCAAATTGCTCCATGTGGTTCACGAGAAAATAAAAACTGGCTCAATTAAGCATCTTTCGAATCTCGGCTGCGACGACGTAAAAAATAGGATGGACGATGTGGTTTCAAAAGGTTTTTTTTCAAATTGGATCATGGTTTAACTTAATTTTGACGCGCACTGCTTATCGTCAATCTTAACTATAAGCTTAGGGAGCATCTACTATCAATTATTAAGTAGAGAAATATTGATCGACATCACCGCCATCGTAAGTTTGTGTTACGATTAACATATGTAGGTCATTCCAAACGATTGGATTTGCTTGTCAAATCTCATATCAAAGCCAAAGCATGATGCTCGTGTTTATTTCCATCACGATTTTCCCGGACTCTTTCGCGATTTTTATTGCTGCTAGTCATGACGAAAACGATCACAATCGTGCTTCCAAAAATCATCTTTTATTTCGTAAGTATAGAGTGAGTTCGTTCCGCAGAACACTTATTCGTGCTGAAATCCGCGGTTCCTCTTTTACTGATCCTTCCGTGGAAGCAGAGGAGGTCATATATCTTAAACTGGCCTCGACAACTTGTGACGCCGCACAAGAATCGAGGGTCTTTCGCTTGTTCCGTGCCGCGCTCAGGGCGAGAAAAGCCTCAAAAAGTTCCAGTTTCCCAGACTGCAGCAAGCACGATACCGTCTCGGGAAACATCATCTCACACTCCACACGGTGCTGCACCAAGCGAAAAAATGCGATCAGTCATTATATCAAGAAAAAATATCGGAAAGTTAATCACAAGCTAGTTGCAGCGCACCAAAAGCGACTGAGGATCAAATGCTCCAGCAAAAGTCTTACAGTAACTCTGAACTCGAGCCGACATTTTTGCCAAAATGTTGTTTAGAGACAGCTCCACATCCTCCTCCACCGCGACGACGTACTTTTCAGTCTCCTTTTTGAGTTCAAGAAGTAGTTCGTGACTAATTTTACAGCAAAGCAAACAGTCATTACAATACAAACACATTTAAAGGCGTTAAGCTTACCTGAAGGGAGCAACAAAGTCGAAATAATGAGCACAATCAGCAATTCCAAGTCTTCTATAAGCTAGAACGGCGCCACGAAGTGCATCCAACACTTGCTGAAATGCATCACGCTCTAATGGAAGCATACGTTTTTCAACAAAACTGCGCGGGTCTTCAATGTCAATTGGACAAGCGCAGAGCTCTGGAAAGAAGTCACAGAGAATAGTCACAGCGGTCACGACATTTTTCTTTTCAGCCAGCGCATCTATTGTGATGGCCGATTTTGGGACTCGTGTTTCTCGCCAAAAATTGGCAAAACTTTGACGGACTTGAGCTGGATGATTCGCAAAGTCCAAAACGCGAGCGCTGGGTTTATGCCGATGGCGGCGGTTCAGACGACTTAAAACTTGTACTGTGTGCGTGCTGGTTCGCAAGTAGCGATCAACGTACATACACGCAAGCAAAGGTTCGTTGTAGCCCGTGTCGAGTTTGTCACATACAATCACGATGTCACTGATGGCTAGAGTAACGCTTTGTTGATTTAACGTCTGTTCCGTGACTGACTTCACGTCCAGCATTACAGATCCGCTGAAAGAAGCGTAACAATTCCACCCCGTCTTTCGCTTGGCGACAAATGTGGTAATTAGCTTGTAGTAGCGCACGACATCCTGCCGACTACGCACTACTACCATACATTTAACTTTTGGGTGTTCTCGCTTCACATTCTGAAAATCTGTCATCATAATCAGTGCCTTAGCCTTTAAAACGGCCACATCGTCACTCGCGTAGTCAAGAAGACGGCGATGGGCACTACAATGTTTTTGGAGAAATTCATGCACTGGTCGAGGAAAAACAGACGTTTCCACATCGCATCCCACACAAGTATAGTCATCAACAATATTTAATATGCGACCGTCGGCGGCGGCTTCTGCAATCGGATAGCAATGGAATGGGTGGCGAAAAGCATCCTTTGTTTGAGAGCCAAAAAGCTCGAGGGCATTGAAGTTTGGAGTGGCTGTAAAACCAATGAACTGGACAAGAGATCAATGTCACGCAAACAAATCTTCACAAGCTTGACATTGCAGTCGTACCGTAAGGTGGGCACGACTGCCTTCTCCACTTTTCAAAACCTTCCCAATAGCTTCACGTGTCGATGATGAGTGCGATCGATGCGCTTCGTCTGTAATGATCGCTACTCGCTGGAACATGTTCTCTTTCTTGGCTTCTCCGTCATCTGCATCAGGACCAAGCTTTGAATGTGAGCTACAATATAGCAATCTTGTTAGCAACACGTCGTTTTTCACTAATAGTCCCATCTTGTGAGTTGTAGTGATAATCACTCTCTGCGGACTTGGCGTCGTCGTCACATCCAAAAGTTTAGCCAAGTGGTCAATGCTCTCGGCTCGAAACACCTCGTCCACACCATTGCGACGCAGATACATCTCCACTACGTCTCCCACTTGTTCGTTCAGCGTAACACGATCCAACATGACTACTATTGTGTGAAATTGCATGGAAAGAGCGTCCTTGACGTGCAGTAGCTGGTGCGTGAGCGCTGCTATGGTTAGCGTCTTGCCTGCACCGGTACTGTGTTGCAATAAAAAGCTTTCTGTGTTTGTTGCCGATTTGTCGTCCAATATCATCCGTGTCTGAATGGCTGTTATAACATTCTCCACTGCTGTCAATTGATGCGGCCACGGAGTAAATACTACAGTCTTTTTTGTTCCACGGCTAATGGAGCTGCCACCTACGCGCATAGAAGATGCGATAAGTGCACGAAAGACGCTGGTTTTGTGATCCACAAGTATAGCATCAACGGGAGAATCATGTTTCTGACGCTTGTTGTCTCTTCCTGTGTATGCTACTTCCTTAATTTTTTCCTGGACCACGTTCGCTGCTGCGATTTCTGTGGATGTGGGGCGTGACCACTGGGTTTTCTTAGTAAGGGTATGATAATAGTACAATTTGCCCTTTGCGCGGGACACACGTACGAGCCACTCGGGTGGCAGCTGCAGCGGGGTCATCAAATTACAAAATTATACATTATATGATTATGCTGGAGCTTTGGTCACGTTCTCCTGAATAGCATAAGCTTTACGAAAATGGTAGCCTGCATTGTGCAATTTTGTATGCTTTGTGCAATCGTATTCGTAAGCTCTTCTTTCATACTGAAAGTTGTCAAGTTTCGATGCATAAGCTTTGTTACATTTCAAAAATAAATCAATGAGATTATCTATGTCTGCCGAGGTCATCAAAATTTTAGATGCTCTCGTCCACCCATTGTAAGCGTGTTTGATAGAATAACCTCGCATTGAACAAACGGTCTCAAACAAATAAAGTATATAAATTGCCATTTCAGATATACTCGAGCTTCATCCCGTGTGCTTCATGAATAGCGTCTAAGTTCAGAAAGCATAAACTAATTGTGAAGGGTGAATGGTTTGATCATTTGCGGGACAAGGAATTATATACAGATCGTACTTTCAAGTTTGGCTTGCTGTTTACTGAAGCGCTATTTAAAGTTCAGAAAAACATGCCCTAAGCGCTGAATTATTACTGCAGACGCCTTACGGTAAAAGAAGTCAACCATTCGCTGAGGATCTACGAGCCGACCAACGTAACGTCGTCACTGCTAGTTCTAGGTGTCTAAAGTCTCGACTTTGCAACTGTCGAGTACTTGTTGGTCTTAAAGACGATCAGATTATGGGCATAGCCAGGCTTGAGTGCTATAACTCCTGAGAAGTTCAGGGGTCAAATGTTTAGTGTGCCGTCTTCTGTACTACCAGAGGAGCTTTAATGATCTACAAAGCTAACTGTCAGGAAGCAAGAGCGCTATTGACTTGGAGACTGATCAATTTGTTGGGCAGTTGAATAGCATAAGACAGCAGAAAATAGATTCAAGTCATAAATTCGAAACGTGATTCGGCATTACTAAGTGGTTCTTGGTACTTGCTACATGGCATGGATAGACTACTTGGCAAGAAAAGGCGATCCGGATGAGTACCAATGACTGCAATTAAAGCGATAGGAGTGGCACGTAAAAGCACCGAGTGATGCTCGTTCGACACAGGACTTGCTACAAGTCATCGGTGACATCGTTGGAAGTCAGCTAAGGCGTGATGATAGACGTTTACCGCTTCACGTGGAGTGGAACGTAAAGCACGAACTGGTACTCTCCAAACACAGTAATCGCTGCATATCGTGTGTGACGTGGCTGGCGATAAGCTAAGGCAATATAACGAGGCTCTTCAATTGCATTTGAAGAGTCACAAGCATGCCCTGAAGAGAAAAATCTACCACTGCGCGTGATTTGTACTCAGCAATGCTCATCAGGGACAGCACTCGCTGATCAGCGCAACATTGTGGCTGCGAAGTCTTGGTATTTAGGGTACGTGTAGCCTTCTGATATTCGTAGAGCGGTACATATTCCGCTGAGCGGGGGCTCGTCTTTGCTGTATGTCAGTGTAGAGCCAAATCCACAATCTTTTTATCGCAAACACGACACGAAGCGTCTGATTGAGGCTATTTGTCTGATTGATAAGATAGCAGCAATGCATGATGGCTCAGAAAGTCTAGTGTTAAAAGAAGAAGATTTAGATTAAACACATAATAAAATGACGGTAGCGCTCGGCTTCATACCCTCACAAAGTACAAATTCTTAACGGTCGAAGGGAAGATCAGTCTGAAGTTCCTTTCATCGGTGAATTATCGGCTTGAGTTGGACGAGATGTCCATGAGAGAGCTTAAATTGCCATCCAATGCTAACATAATCGCCGAGGGAGCGATTATTCGACCTGAAAAAGATAACAAAATTTCTTTTTGGTGGATTGAGCAGACTTCAAAGACATTCATTAAAAAATTGGTGCACGAAATGGACGCTTAAATTTCGACGATTTTATCCGACTCGTAAAGGAGCTCCTCACAGAACCCACTTTTGGAGCTACCACCTGATAGAGGTGCATGTAAAAAAAATGACCGATTTTTGGGAACAAACACATTGTAATACGGCAGTGTCTGTTACCAGCAGTGTGACGTCATTGAAATATTCTCACGTGCAAAGCATAGGACGGATATTGTTTGAAAAACAGATTCCCCCTTCGTATAGCTATCTTATGTAACAAAGTAAATCGGCAGGTAGCGAATCTTTCTCTATTACAGTTGCGTCTACCATTCTTTAATTCTCGGAAACGATACGCTGCAAGAGAAAACGATGGAATGTAATCACTTTAGTGCACTCGACTGAGCTGACGGGTATTACCACTTCTCATGCGACGTACCGTTGGTCGCGGTCAGCGCTCCAAACGGTGACTTCTAGGATAGGTTGCCACATCTCCGCGCGTCTGTGATTCTTAGCTATCTGTTAACGGAGATGTTAAGACGCGTGCGCATGATTTCTTTGGCTTGATTGCGTAGATCACGGACAACACGCGCAGAAAATCACTTCGTTGCTTAGGAGCAGTTGCTGATCAAAGACACGTTTTGGCCTCTATTAATTGCCAAGCTGAGCGCTAGAGCCTCGACATAATCTAATAGAACCTGTTGCGTTCGGCATATTTTGCAGCTCGTTGGAGCTGGTCGTATGGACTCATGTGAACCGGGGCTTCTACTTTGGCCTACGCCGCCTGCGAAAGCGCCTGTGATCAAATTCGCCCTCTACACACAAGTGCAGCCGTCTTGGCTGACTGAGAGCGCCTAAGGTGGTCAAATGTGTCGGCTTAATGCAGTCTTAATGAGCGATTAGAAACAGCTAATGCGCGACCGATTGCACGCGCTTGAGATTGCTCTCAGAGTTAGCAATGGTGGTCAAGCCTTGGAGTTGTCGAGGTATCTACGGAATTTTGCCTGACTTATGACAAAGATATGGACTCTTTTGGCCATGTGACCAGCGCGTTACAGCTTAATCGACCGTTGTGCATCTCGGCGGGAGGTTTTCAAGGTTCGTAAGGAAGCAAGAATGCCAAGCGTAAATTTTATATGCGGATATATTTTCACTTCCACTATACCCCGGCGCGCGGCCAACGCGCTACAGAGGTTGGGAAGAAGAATTCATCCGCTGCAAAGGCTCCAACCAAGACGCCACCGCGACCAGAGATTGTACAAGAGATGCTACATGCTGCATAGGCTATGGACGCGATGGATAGGCCGCCTTACAAAATACTTCGACCACAAATGCTACTGTCATTTAAAAGGGTCACCAGTGAAGCGGTCTCGACATATCTGCCATACCCCTCTCGCTTGATGTGATTTGTCCCTCACCGGCTGACGGAACCACAAAAGAACTGCGCCGCCACAGCAATCTATCTAGTGCTACGAACTGCGATATCGTTTCATTGGTACGGCACGCGTAATCGGGTATTAACAACCCGGGACTACCTCCATAATATTCTAGTCTTGATCATCCCGAAACGCACATCGTATAAGTACTTGGCAGCTTAGCGTTAAAACTGGCGTGTTAGTACTACCAGCCGGCGTATGGCCACCCAAACCCACCTCACTGACCATATTTTGAAAAGTTGAGGGTATCCCAAATGCAGGTCGTAACGATAGAAGAAGCGATTTTGATTGCTGTAGAGAGGTACAGCGTCAAACATGCTCGCTCATTTTAGGCGCTCGTGCGCATACAATTGATTTTTTGGTTAAATACGATTCCGACCGTATCCTAATTCAAACAATACTACAATTGATTGTCTTCAAGTAAATGTGGTTACGAGGCAAACATACACTCATCATCCAGAAAGCTCGTTCGATAGTTTGGGCGAGTACATCAAATCGGAACAAGTGTTTTGGTGTCGGTAAATTGTAGAATAAACATATTTATATGGTCCTTAGTTCAAAGCTACTTGCTGCCCCTAAGCTAATGATGCATGTTAGCCAATCAGAATGACTTACCATCCGCCATCCGGGCACAATTATCTTGAGTCCGTCTATCCAGACACCTGTCCGTGACGTCACTTTGCGAGTCATGCAATTTGACAGGTAAACTATGACATATCCCCGGACTTGACATCGCGTTGGCAATCTTCAAATTCTTCCACCAAGTCCGCTTTATGCGAAATATGATATTTCTTTTTTTGGTTCTCACGTGCTCTTGTGCTTTGGATAACCTTTTCACTTGACAAGCTAATCGCGTCTGCGTTGACCTTGCAAAACTCATATAGATATTAAACGATGAACGTCTTTTCAGAAGTCTTTTCATCAGGTACAATTGATGCGGCCTTTGACGTAGGTCGTGTCTTTAACTTTTCTGGACTTGGCACTTTATGCGTCAATATTCTTTGCATAAAACGTCGGATGTAGTCGTGACAAACTAGCAAATACTTCTATTTGCGCAACATTGTCGTTGGTTATTTTGATGATGCAAATTGGACCGATACAGTTCGCAGCCAATGTACTCTTTTTCTCTTCCGCACCTTCAACAGCTTTTTTCAATGGCAAGTTCTTGGTATCCAGGATGACTAGATCTCATTATCTAAACCCAACCCCACGTTGCTTCATTTCGTTACACTGCATTTGTCATTCTTGTGCAGCGAACAAGATCTCACGTGCAAGTACACCCTGTTCAACCACAAACCTCTTGGCGAATTCGATCAAAGAATCTTCTCGTGTGAAGCTTGAAAACTCCTTCTGTATTTTCAACCTTGATTGTCGCCCTGTGTCGATCGCAAATGGCGGTAGCTTAGCCGAGAAATTGACAAGCATTGTATGTGCATGCTCAATCACACTTAAATATTTTGCCCAGTCATGACCATGATACGAAACCATACAGCGCAATGCCCCTTTAATAACCAGACTTTGACTAAGTAAGCCGTTGTCATACTTTAATTTCCTCTCACTTGATTCATCAGCGATTCGTGAATTTTATCTCTGTCGCCGATGATGGTCTGGGGGTCGTGCGACTCAATAAAAAATGATCTGGTGACTTCTTTACCATCAGCCTTGTTTTGACTCAAAATGTACCTTGCACGCTCCGACAACTTGTCTACGACCGTCAAGATAGCGTCGTATTTTAAAGAACTGGCAAATTCACAACAAAGTCCATCGGAAAAATCTACCAACATTTGTTTGGATTTGGGATCGGAATCAGTATTCCGATTTTTTTTGAGTCTGCTTGATTTCCAGCGCACGATTTGAAGTGTAATTAAAACATTGTGCGATTTGAGCAACCAGGCAATGCTAGAGTTGCTACAAGGAGCAGCGACTTTCTGAGCTCTGGCGCTGAGCCGCTCCGACTGCGATCTCCATAGTTAACACGATAAATTGGTTTTATCTTTCCTATAAGCTTTGGAACCACCACGAATAAGCTGTAACCTCACTGCTAGGATCGATTTGAGAGCGATCTTATACGCGTACATTCGGTCGCGCTGAAGGTGGTGCTCCTCATGAAAAGGGTGCAAAGACGTGGCATGAACGATCCCTTCGGCACTTATTCACCACCAAGGCCAGCGAGAACTGCCTGTGCTTTTCATTGTAAAGAAGAACCGCTTTTATGATTCTACGATGAGTGACATGGTTTTCGGCTTCACTAAACTTAAAGAATTCGTTGTGACGACTTCGACTAGACTACAAAGAGGCTGAATCCAGAGCAACAGCGCTATATAAATAAGCCGCGATCTTTTGGTCGCGCGTCAAATAATGGTAAATTAGCTATATACCCGTGCTCCAAAGTCATGTTCCCATCGCCGACTTGTTGTCATGCGAAAGCCGAGCAAAGTCAGCGGTAAGCTGTTTGCAACTTACCGAGAGAGTAGATTGCAACGGATGTCATATACTTCGCTCAAGGTGTTTGAGTTGCAATTTTCTGAATACTTACCCAATTTAAAAATTGTCTGTTTAACAAGACCGTTATCCAAGGCATACTAGATGCAGGTCGTCCTTTATTCGAGGCTTCTTAGGACATGGAATAAATGTCTTGGCCGGAATTGAATGCGATGCAATAAGGAGGCGCATAGCCGTCAAACGGTAGCGCTGAAATAATAGCTTCTTCCAGCCAAGTTTCGGTTTGTAAGAAGTGGCCTTTGGGAAGACCTCGAGGCGTGCGATGCAGATGCGCATACAGTTCAATTATTTATATTAGATTGGTCAGGTATTACACATTCCTCTTGCTAATCCAATCCTATCCCGGGACGGCAGTTTGTTTCAGCTCCCAGCGAAAGGTGAGTCACATAGATTCTTCAAAAAGCGTTAATGATTTCGTCCACTGGGTTCACCTTAGGACTGTAGCGAGTGTTTACTTATATTGCCACTTTTTGTGGTGATTTTGTAAGAAATAGCGTCCCTGGTCGTACTGGTTTTAAATAGAGAGCAAAGATCTAAGCCTTCAACTTAGATGAATGGATTGTTTAACAAAAGCACTAATTTGAGCGATCCTTTTACATTACCTGTGCAATGTGAAGAGCGGTCAACGACGCACTACGCAGGGCTTTGCGGCGTCAGCATACTTTGACGCAGTGCTGGCTATCCTTGCAGCAGATGCTCTTTTCAAACCTTTACCTGTGTTTGCATGACAGCTTTGATCATACATGTGACTTAACGCTCATGATTTTAAGGTATGAGAACGACGAGATGGGAGGAGTAAAGTAATAAAAATACCTTTTGAAACCTAAAAGTACTATGTTGCGCTTGAGTTCGCATTGAAAACTAGACGGGGCCGATCTGTGGTCAAACAGTGGATTGGCGCATTAAAAGAGTTAAAGTCTGCTTAGTGATAGAGGGGTTTAGGGAAAATTATCGCGCGGGAGCGCTGCATCAGACTTAGATTTGCTTGCTAGTGCGTTTACGCGCACGCTAATTTATGCGTTGGCCCACATCATCAGCGCTTGTTCACGTAAGGAAATGTTGGCGGGATCAAACACGACCGCACGCCGTTCCGAAGGCTCAAAATCGCTTAGTTATGCAGTGGCATTACAAATTCCAGATTGCCTCTTACAGCAAACGATTACAGTCTGGTGCACTTTTGTAATCTTATCTTGGATGTGGCGGCGAAAGAAAAGCGCTGACACGTCAAGTCTTCCACCTCGTTGATCCCCAAAGACTGCAGTAGAGCTGTGCACATTTTATCTCGCGCATGCACGGTATCAATTTGATCATGTACAGATGAGGCCACAGCTATGACATGAGCTAGCTCACAATCGAAATAATACAACCGCAATCCAACCAAAGAAATCTGTTTTAATGCTAGGCTCAAGGAGAAATAAGAGACATTATTAATAAAATGAATCAGCTGTATTTTAGTGCGTGATTGCGCATGGTCTGTACAGTTAGCAAAGGCCGCGAGACTCACACGTGAGCCCAGAATTTGACGAGAGCATTTTTTAATCAAAAGTAGCTCTTTGTCATAGACACGGCAGTTATTGACTGCGAGGGTTTAAATCGTGGGTACTTAATCTCACCTTTTCGAGTCTGCTTGGAACAGTGAAGTGCCGATGGCAAATCTGACGCGTGCTTCCGAGTCAAGAAGTGCTTGTAATAAGCTACTATTGCTTTGGACAAGCACTTTATAGTATAAGCTTTCAAAAAATACATCAGTCAAGCCACTCCAAAATCCCCCAATTAATAGAGTTTCTTCCGCACCCGATCTATGTAACCGTAAAATTAATCAATGTGCATGTACTCGAGCGGGCAAGAACCTTTTAGCATCCAAAGACCTACAAAAGAAGCCACTTGCACTGCAAAATAAACATTCCAGAAAACTGCGAGCTCCACGACATAAATTAATTACTTGCTACATCAAGAAGTGTTGTTGGACTTATTAGCACTTGCGGCATATATCGCTTATGTCGACTAGGTCGGTCAACGATTTAAACTCTCGATTTTGGTACGGTGACTATGGATGTCACATTGCGCTCGGGCACATCATAAGCCCCAATTACGGTGTCTGACAAAGTATCTGTCATATCTGCAATCTCTAGTTATATAGTGTGCTGTGTAAACATTTAAAGCGTAAAGCTAATATTAAGCCGATGATCTTGGTGCAAATGCCAAGTTTGGGTCTAGACAGAAACATTTTAATTAAATTATTGGTAGGAAAGCTGCTGCACACTGCATTCGTCCCCTGGAAGCTAAACAAATACTTTTGATAAGACTAGTCTCGCCGAGCATAACTTAGCAAATATTTAAAAAGCTCATGCTTGCTCTGATACTACTCAAAAGCGAACAATGATGTAATGGGTGTAGGCTTTGTTTAATGACTTCTAGCCAGAAATTGAGGATGTGATAGAGCTTTATGACACACGAGAGATGCAGATAGGTTTAAAGTGGATGAGATATGACTAAAAAATGTTAATTACAAATTTGTTCTACAGAAAGAGTTTTGTTAATGCTGTTTTGACGTTTGAGCCACGACACATTTGACAGGCTTGTGGTTATTCAACAGCAAAGTATACTACTCCTGCGCAATCATGATGGACATCTCAACATGGTCACCGAGCCGTCATGTGTTAAAGGTAGATATGGCAATTTATGTCGGCGTGGACATCACAAACTTTTGTGTGGTGTAATATTTGCTGACGTGAAAATGAAATATCTATGAGGCGCTCAGGGTCAGACTAAAAAATGCCGTAAGTACGATGTTTTTATTATAATGTTCAAGACTGTTGAGTGTCTCTATGCTTTCTAGAGCTATACTGCAGTCACATCCTTGGAAGCATGTTCTATCAAATATAAAAGCAAGTAAGGTAGAGTTCCTGACTAAGCTATTAATGACAACAACCGCTGAGACAAATTGTGCTAGAAGGTGTAGTATCATTCATGCTGATGAATTCAGTGGGGCATTTGATTTAACGAAAGCGCTGCGACATATTGTATTTTAAAGTAGATGGTTTCCTTCATTTCTCTTGTCACAGCATCTCCTTCGAAGACAATATTATATGGCTTTTACCTATTTGTCAGAAGATTAGATCGATCTCGACTTTCAATACCGATTGGAATGGTCAGTGAAATAAAAGAGCAGTATACGCATCATGTGCTCATACTAAAAATTTACCCAAGTATGCGGACATTTTCAAAATAAGATCTTTATCCACACAGGGGCAACAGAGCGGAAAATAATTAACTTCTTTCATCGACCGCTAAAAACATGCAGTAGATTATGTTTGGTTAGCATAAGTGATATCTTCTTGACGCAAAACAAAGCCAACGCCTGTAACTGATGCATTGATTTACGCAAAATAAGTCAACGTCTGTAAAACATGCATTGTTCTACGCGAAAGAATTCATAATAGGTAAGATAAATCTGAAATACAGTCGTGCTATTTTGCACCTCCCCACATACTAGAGTAACAAATATCGTATATGGGTTATAACTTCAAACATTTAACATTGCAAAAAAGAAGTAGGTTGTGCAAGGCATTGAAAGATGCCAAGTCTAAACATAACCGCTTCCAAGCAAGAAGCTAGTACCTTGAAAACCATTTGACATGAACATGAGCGATGTGTGTGGCTAGATTTTTTTCACCGACAGGTCTTCTCAGCTCTTGTATAGCTGTATAGATTAACCCGCACGGGATTCAAAAATGATCTTTCTTTGCTCTAAAGAAAAAAATGTTGCTAAAATTAGAACTCTGTGTACAGTGCTTTGCAAAACAACTTAGTGTCGAAGATTAGAGTTTTGGAAGTAAGGAGATCCAAGCATTCAATAAAACAATTGTGTTGTAAATGTCCACATCAAAAAGCGCATCCTCGATAAATTAATTAAGATTACACGCGCACCTTTCGCCGATGAGAGCGCCTACACGTCGCTCTTTATGTTCCTTTCAGGTATAAGCGTGAAGGCACCTGTTCCATGTGCACACAGCAACAAACACTATTCTTTGCCTTTTCGGCGAAATACGTAAAACAAGATTACGCTGCTCCCGTGAAAGTCATCATTGTCTTGTCGTGGGTGTTTTGATGGTATATCTCTCCACGTCATCTCTGAGTATATCTTGAACAAACTGATACTCGTGATCCTCCGGATCCCTTAGGATCTCTGAGTCAAGGTGCAGCTTACGCTTCCAGTAAAGCTGTTCAAAGACACCTTCGCATCTATGTATGCACCTTTGAGTTATTCCAGGCTTTTAATCAAATCAAAACACAAGTAAAAGGGCTCTTTAGACGTCTTTACGTTCGTCTTGAAGATATTGGTATCTTTAATACTTCTTATATCGACCTTGGCCTCACTATAAAAGAATTTTTCGATCGAGATAAAAGTGGTGGGAACATGACCTTGTTGCGTGGAAGTGAACGGCCGGAAGATACAGCCTTACTCGTCCAATCAAGTAGGACTGCTGCTTTTGCAGCCACGGCGTGCCAATGTATACAGACATTTATGGTGTCAAGAACGAGGAGTGACATTTCTAATGTAGGCGGACCTATTTTGACGCAAGAAACGGTTAGCGCCATTCCACTAGCCAGTCGAAGCTACACTGACTTATTTTTGTTACTTTCTTAGAAAATTATTTAACCTATATTGGTTGATGTCAATCATTTGGTAGCGCTTTATACTTCGCAACGCGCCGTTAGTGTTAAAAAAAATTCGTACACTTGCGTAAACAATCACATGACTGGAGCACCATTAATCTATATTAAATGATTGATTTTCCATACAATTAGGTAGTCCACTGCCGCAGGTGATCTTTGAAAGGTGTTGAGCTTCTAAATGGTAATTTCCCCCGTATGTATCGCATTATGAGGACAACGTCTATTCTCAGTAGGACACCATCGTAGCTATGACGTTACCTCAAACCATTCTTTTTGGGAGCTGCCAAGCTCCAAAGTGTTAAGTTTTTACGTTATCGCGTCATGAGAGCTGTCTATTTTGTTTTCACAATAGGACACAACTCTACTGGTACCAGCTTCCTACCCCTTCTCAGTGTTCAGTGACCCTACAAAGTCTTTGAGTTAGACGACAACAAACTTTGTGGCTTTTTTTGTGACAACTAGGGTCATGTGTTTTATTCCCTTCAGCCAAATCAGAAAATGTACCTTTACTTGGCAGCACTTGCGTCGATTGGGAATGGACTCAAAACTGAGTGTCTTGAGAAATCATTACTCGAGGTCTTATAAGAGGTGGAGCTGGCATTACAAAAGAGCGAACCTGTCTATAGCTTAACCTTTCTTGGAGTGTGTTTAATAAAACATCTTCAATTGTTGTTGGATGCAATATAACCAATTAAGCGAAGGTAGGTCTACCCTTACGCCGTAAACGGATACTGTCACCTTGCCATTTTTAGGGAATAGTACCCCAATGGTATTGGCTACCAGCTTTCGCAGTTCATCAACCTTCTTATATTACAATCGCTCTTCTCGCTTGCCGAAAAGAAAGTGTGCATGCTGCTCTCAACTAGTTTCTTACGGTATTTCTCAACATCAAAACTCTACAGTAAAGTGTTTTTACGGGTGAGTGCCCGGCTTTGGATCAGCCTCGTATAGGCATGATGGTACAAACTCAACGCTTGCATGATCGTTTAAGGCCGCCTTAGTGTCCCTCCACCCGAAAGTGAAGGTTCTGGATCTCTTTTTCTTCGAAGGTTGAAACCTTGAGCTTTATAGACTCACAGCAAGTTGTACTACCTGAGCTCTAAATCACATATTTCGCTCGTAGAGTTTGAGCACCATGACGCGTTTCAGCTGCTTAGCAGCAAGGAGGGCTGCAAATACAGCTATCTCCTTGGGCACAAAACAAAACTTAAGCACGAGTAGCGTCAACTGCTCGCTCGACGAATGCGAGGAGGTAGCGCAATCCAGCCTGGGATTTTTGCAAAAAAACTGGTAGTTAATCTGCCCTCGTGGGTGTAGGGTTGAATACTGGAGCTACTAGCCGAAAGGGGTCAACTACACCTTGCGCAGGTGGGATGAGGGCATCCAGCACCTTGCGCAGATAAAAGCCTAAGTTCTTTCGGGTGAGCTAGTGTCGTCTCAAATAGGCTCAATTTGTGCAACACAATGCAATTTTAAGTCCGATTGTTTATATAGATTATCTTATTCCTATCCATAGGTACTTAAATCGAACTTTGTATATCAGGCCAGGGAATATATCCAATCCAGTAATTGTCCCATATGTAGCGTGTCCATTTTAACACACCTATTTAATGAGAAACTTCTACCACAAAGCTCATGCAACGAACCCACGTTGCTGATAAAAAAAGCGATATTGACACCGATGCCGGGCGTATGATAAAATCTTTGTTTGATAAGAATGCCACATCGCTGCAGCTCTAAGCAACAAACGCTCACGTGCGCACAAAAGTCGTATCAAGTTATTGCTGGGCCAAGCGAGCGCATAAGCACCCGCATTAATGCAATAGCATAAACATCTATGCAGTGATTCGCTCGATGCTGCCTTAAATAATCGCCAAGTAACTAACATACACAGCGACTAGATCTGGTGCACGATCAAAACCGCATGGTACTTTAAAACTACGAGATATGAACTCAGGCAAAGGTTGATACTTTGCTGTAAATATAAACTGTTCGGAAAAGATCGAGATACAACAACAAGTGCAACGACTCGTGTACTCATCGATCAAATACCGTCTAAACACCTTAACACAAGCAGAGTGTATTGAAGGTTGTAGCTTGGTAGTCAGATGTTCTGGACACTGTCACGCCCAGAGCGTAAAAATTATATGAGGTTTAATTTTTCTCTTAAAAGCTGTATAATACAAAAGCATTCTCAATCGTGCTGCTGCGAGCTTAACGTTGACTAGTCTATAATTTTTATCAACCTATGCACTCATCAAAGCTTTGAGCGAAGGACTTACGATTAAAATCGTAGTCTTCATAATGGCTCTTTGATCACCTTTTCGGGTAATGCACGTACGAGGCGTGTTAGCTGCGATCACAAATTAAGCTTTTAGCATCAACAGAATTACAGAGAACTAAGAGCTTCTAGGGTGACAATACTCGTTTCAAGAAAAGAAATTTTCTTGTTCGGACGACAATCATTAATGTGTTTCCATTATTACCCTGACGCTTCGGTATGAAAGTTTTCACTCCATTACTATTTCGTAATATTTCAGCGCAATTTGTAACGAGGGTAGATCAATTTAATTGTTGAAAAAACGGCTTATGACGAAAGCGTCTGTAGGTTCCACTTAAACATTTCCTTGAGATAGTTCCCTTAAAATTATTACTCGTTTTCTGATTCACGAAGGATTTCTGTTGACTGCGATATACTTCGTGGTACTGTACTTATTCCCGTTAGTGCGATTTGGAACAGCACACTGGCCGCTAGCTCAAAATCATCGTGGTGAGTGCGGATTGTAGAAATTCTCGTGGATATTTCGTCGTTTTTGACCTGAGGAGTCAAATGCTGCTGATTGGAATGCTTGACAAAGTGTGGAACAAACTGGTCATCGTGATACTTCTGGCACATCTGAGTCCGAATTAACTCGTCGATAAACTTCATCTCACCGGCATCGAGGCAGTTTCCTTCGGCTTGATCTCGAAAAATTTCACTTGAAGTGCTTAAGCTAGTAAGATGCTCGATATGTCTGCGAACGCGATTAATTATAAGATGCGTCGATAGAGGCGTCAATTCGTTTCGAAAAATGCCAGCAACTGGTCCTAATGCTTGCTTTGAAAATCTTGTCAGGTCACACAAAAGGTTGTCTGTTTCGGGCATTCGAACGCTGTCTGATACACGTTCATCTTCAATGTGACGCTGCACACGATCTTCCGTCAGATAGATAATACACGTGCCTTTTGGACACTCGAAATCTCGAGAGAGTTTATTGACACCACAAATAAAAGGAACAGGTGCCTGCAGTAAGGCAATAGAGTTAGCAATACGATTCCTTTTCTTACACAAAACAGGCAGTCTTCAGTAAATTGCCCAATTTCAGTGCTTACCTCCATAAATTCGTGCATCGACGGGGGTAGAACACTAATTAAGGGTCCAGCCCAAACAAGAGGGTGCAACAATGAAGCAAATCCTAATGTAAAAGAAGATAGAAGTTGAATGTCATCTGATACCACAATAAGTTTCGTCTCGAGTAGTAAAAGACTCAAGATCTGTAGAATGCGCTTAATTGGCAAACAAGACAGCAACGACGGAAGTGCCCACTGCAACAATAGGGCAACTTTTTCATCCTGATCATTTTCATTGTGTGTTCGTGACAGTGTCAACACTGAAGTTGGCGACGGAAATATATCGACGGACACGACCGAGCCATTTTCAGGAAGATTAATCAACTGGAGCTGCTGCAAGGTGTCATCAATAAAACCAGCATGCTGCACAAAAAAGCACATTAAATCATTCGACATTAGAAAGCATGCAAAAGGCCTCACCTTGTCCGTCACGATACTGCTTAGTGGGAGGTTGCCTGCACTCGACTCCAAGTCATTTCTTAAGTGTTCTGTTGTAGAACGAAAGGCCATAATTCTTAAATTCAAGACAAAATATAATACTTGAGTGCACCCTACCAAATAGTTCTTGCAGGACAGACCGAAAGAAGGGGATGAAAGGAATTTGCGCGATGATACAATAGCAGATTGGTAGCTTTAGATAATTTTCGTCGCGGCTGCCACTGTAAACAATAACTGAAGCTTTCATGCACATGGCAAACTGAACACTCTGGCCTTGTAGACCCCCGCCTGTAATTTTAAAAACAAAGAAATCTTCTTCCTCGAGTTTTGCACTCTCACTTACGTTTGCGTTTGCACTCTTGATGCCGTTTGGAAAGCAAAAGTGTTCAAGACTCTCAGCCTGAAATTGACTCTCGGAAGGGTGCGCGAACGTGACTGTGGCCTCAAAAATATTTGCTCTATTGTTCCAAAAGTTGCGCATTTCCACATCAAACATATCAGGGCCGATCACAGCTAAATAATCAAAAAGAGCTGGTGTTGTAGACGTGCATGCATCTGCTTGATAATGTGGCTATTTTGCAGCAACAAGTGAATATACCAAACAAAAGTCGGATGTTTATGCGTAAGTACCTCATTGCTTGGTGTGTCAGCTCTGTAATTGCCTTCAATTTCGAGACCGAAAAGTTCGCTTTGTAGAGTATGTTCAAGCTTTTCTAATGAATGATACATGTCGTCGAAGAGCCCATGGTCTTTCCGATTTTTGTTTGCGGCTTCTGATCTGTTTGATTGCGCAACGTCAATACCACTGCCTTCCAGCCACGTATTAATTGCAAGATATCGCTCTGTGTCTAAGGTCGTGACGGCAGGCTGTGATC
The DNA here is from genome assembly GCA_003676415.1 of Plasmopara muralis. NCBI lineage: Eukaryota > Oomycota > Peronosporomycetes > Peronosporales > Peronosporaceae > Plasmopara > Plasmopara muralis. Next base: position 140,411 of record RCHQ01000079.1, on the reverse strand, counting down.
CAGGACCAGACTGCGACCAACGACGCGTGTACCGTTTGTTGTCGCTAGATGGTAATTTGACTCGACTCCGTCGCTTACTTGGCGAAGACGGAGAATGTGTTTCGTCCAACGATCGATCAGGTAGCGGACTCTTAGGCTTTGGGCTCCATTTTTCACGAAGATGATTGATCTGCTTAACCCTGTTTCGGAGCGATAAGTTAATAGTGCTTTTAAGTTTCGTGAAGCACCTTTGCGAAATTTTACCTGCCCATGCCACTGAAGATTGATTTTTGCTTGCTAATGCTGCTTAAGTCTTCCTCGCTCTCGCTCATTATACCTACTACACGTTGCAATGGAATCTGGAGTGTTTTTCAGAACGCCTTGGTGTCGTCAGTGTGCAAAAGCGCAACCGTCATCCTAATTTTATCATTGAAGGTTAGTTTTTTTGTGCTTGCTACCACTACCTACAAACGCAGATACGAGTGAACCGATTGATAAAAAATTCACAGACGCAATTGTCGACGAATGCAATGAATCTTCGTGCTGATTAAAAAGCTCTCAAGGAATACCTTTGCACCAGAGAAAAGTCGCCAACAAAGACCCTTCCGCAAAAACATCCTCCTATACATAAATTGATTATGTCAAACGATGGGACCGTAAATTTGACTTGCTCGTATTGTTTAAGATTCACACGACAATTGGAGCTATCGCTTATGCATGCTTCGCTCTGCAACTAAACTAGCCCTTTCAAAAGACTGCTGAGCGTTTGTTGTTGGTAAAGAATTGGCTTCAAGACGAGTGGAACTTCTTGTTCGTCTTGGCCATGTCTTGCAGGAGCGGCGCAGGGGTAAACTGTGGGCCGTACTGATCAGCGTAACGCTGCATCATTTCTGTAAATTTAGTGCTTCCCACCTTATCAACATAGCGGAAGGGGCCACCGATAAAAGGCGGGAAACCAATGCCAAACACAGCGCCAATGTCGCCCTCTAATGGAGACTCAATAATCTCATCTTGTACACAAAACACGGCCTCATTCACAAAGCGAGAAACGAGACGGTTCACTGTGTCCTCTTCACTGACCTTTCGATCTTCCTTTTGATACTTTCTCACAATGTTCATAGCATCAGCATTTAGAGTCTTCTTAGCTTTCTTTACCTTGGGAGGCTGCACGAAAAATCCCTTGCCAGACTTCTTACCCATAAAGCCCTGCTCAATCATTTCCTCAAACAGCTTTATATCTCCACCGTTCATACGCACGCCCAACGCCTTCGACAGCGTCTGGTTGACATGGTAAGCTACATCCAAGCCCACCTCATCAGCCAACGTAATAGGACCCACAGGCATGCCCCACTTCGTTATGAGTTTGTCAATACTCTCCGGTTCCACGCCATCTCCTACAAGTGCTAGTGTCTCAGCAGTGTACGGCCCAAGGCAACGATTCACATAAAAACCTGGAACATCCTTCACCACAATTACCGTCTTGCCCTGACGGAGTCCTAAATCCAGTGCCTTTGCAGCAGTCGCATCACTTGTACCTGCGTGACGAATAATCTCCAGTAGTGGCATACTCGGCACGGGTGAAAAGTAGTGCATTCCAATCACATTTTCCGGACGCTTGCAGGCAGACGCAATGTCGGCAATGGGAAGTGCCGATGTGTTTGTTGCAAGCACACAATCGTTTGAGACGTGTTTCTCGAGATCCAATAACACCTTGTGCTTTAGCGCCAAGTCTTCAAACACAGCTTCAATGGCTAGATCTGCTTTTTTAATGTGCGTCTTCCAAATGTCATCCTCATCGGACAGAGGCACGACGTTCGCCATTACTGTATCACGATCGAAAATCGTCATGCGTCTGCGCTTCACCTTTTGATCCAAGTTACTACGTACGTACTCCTCTCCTTTCGCGGCAGCTGCAGCGTCGCGATCTTTCAACAAGACACGCACACCTTTAGCAGCTGAAACCTGAGCAATTCCAGCCCCCATGAGGCCAGCACCAACGACTGCCATTGTTTCCGCAGGCTTCGCAGGTTTTCCATAACGATTTTTTTTCAAAGCTGTCTGGCCAAAAAATATGCTCATAAGAGCCTTCGCCTCACTTGTCATTCCCAACTTTGCAAAATTTGAGGCCTCCACCTCAAGACCTTTCGCAGTCCCTTGATCAGTTCCCGTCTGTGCTGCCTCCAGAATGAGCTTGGGCGCGGGATAATGTCCACCGGTCTTTTTCTCAACCATCTCTTCAGCCTTTTTAAAGACAATCTGACGCAGTGGCGTGTCTTCCAAAACACGGTTGACCAAACCTTTCTTCTTATTATTGGGCTTTAAACTGCCAGCGGCTAGTTGTTCAGCTGCTGAGATGGCCGCACTCTCGAGGGCATAAGAATCAGTCACTTGATTCACAAGGCCCATCTTTAGTGCCTTGTCGGGCTTGATAGACTTCCCCGTGAGCATCATATCCAAGGCAGCCTGGATACCCACAAGTTTTGGCAGGCGTTGAGTACCCCCCGCACCAGGCAGTAGCCCAAGCATTACCTCGGGCAGCGCCAATTGTGTTTTCTTGCTTTGAGAGGCCACACGATAGTGACACGCGAGCGCAACCTCGAGACCGCCGCCCATACAGGAGCCCTCAATAGCTGCCACAAATGGCTTTTTGGAATCGGCAAGGCGATTCATGAATGTTTGCCCAGCACTCGACAAGGCACGCATCTCCTCTTCGGTCTTGCATGCATTGAGCTCCGCAATGTCAGCACCAGCGATGAACACACCGGGCTTGGCCGAAATGAACACGACCGATTTAATGTTAGGGTCGCTTTCCACCGTGTCAAGCATCGTCGACATCTCTGCCGTCATTTTAGACGAGATCGTGTTCACTTTGGCCGACTTGTCATCCAGTCGCACGATAGCCACGCCGTTGGGGCGCTTTTCGAGCGTGAAGAAGGCTCCTGAGATGCTCGTATCGTTGGAAAGCAAACGAGAGGATCCCAACCGCGCATTGAGAGCCGCGCGACGCAGGATCGAGGCCGTTTGGAGTACCATTTGATGGAATGAAGATGACGCGTGCGTGCGCTGCAGGATTTTAGAATGCATAGATCCATTACGAGATACGAAAATGGATCCGACGGGATTCTGACGTGACGCAAAATTCTGTCAGCCAATTAGAATTAGAAATACTTCAATTAAGCACATTTGCTCATTATACTAAGTTTACTCAGACTTGGGCCTTTGCTGCAAGGAGCTAAGAAGTGGCTGCTGGAGCATGTTTGGAATGGCGTTCTCGTCTTGTGGAGAAGAATTGACTGAAGATTCGTCATTTGTCAAGCACGTCTTGTCGTCGCTTATCGCGTCCAGAAATTGCCGCAGCTCTGAGTAATATTTGTCGCCTCCGCGCAGCCACGAGTCGTTGTGCGTTCCATCAGGTACTGAATGCCACACGACGCGTTTGCTTAAGGTAGCGAGAGACCGCAGCTTTTCCATGTGAGAGTGAGGCACTAGCTCGTCTTGCATGCCAGCAATAAAAAAAATCGGTTGCTTCAGCTTTTGTATTGACGCCTCGCTATTCCAATCCATGCGAAGCACAAACGGCTTTACGTACGTCAAGAGCGGCATCAGCGCATCCACCATGGCCGAGATACTGAGAAACGTGTTTTCCAAAATAACGCCAGCCACCTGTTTGACAACATTCAAAAGCTTGTCAGCTACAGCCAAATTTAGACTCAGCGAGATGTTTAAACCATACTCTAGAAGGTTCTTGCTCGGCTAGGTAGACAGACACTGCCCCACCCAGCGACCGCCCGAAGACCACAAGCTTTGACGAATCGATGTCCGAACGATCGTGCATGGCATCTAGAGCAGCCTGATCCAAAGTTTGTGCATTTGTGAGCACTTTTCATCACCTAAAACAAATCGACGTACTTCTGCATCTAGCTTAATTCCTTTCTCCGACGGGATTCCCTCACTGTGACCAAATCCTCTGTAATCCACAAGCAAAATGTTCACTCCCACCTTTCGAAACAGCTGCACGGCATTCGGCAGACGATAGCCGATATCTAATCACAACAAAAACAATCAGCATTATTACTACAACACACAATGTGAAAAATGTTTTAGCATATTTCCTACTTCCAGCGTTCCCGTGGAAAAAAATTAACGTCAGCCGAGTCGAATGATTTTTTTGCTTCATAAGCCACGCATTAATCTTTACGCCGTCTTTACACGCGATCATCAAGTCTTCATAGTCGACAGAAAACTCTCCCGGATGTCGGTATCCTGTCGATAATAGCCATATCAGCATTGGCAAAATGGTACATCCGACATGTGGAGTACCTGGTGGATTATCTTTTGTAAGTTTGGAGGCACCCGCGATTTTAGGGAAGTAGAGCAAGCGATCCTGGTACATATACAAGATAAAGAGCGCGCCCATACACAGTGTCCCACTCGTATAGGCTGCGCTCAGCAGCCACGACATAAGATTGGAGCTCATAGCAGACTATCAGAGTAAAGGTAACTAAACCAAATTTAAAATAAAGTTATACATAAATGGCGTGGAATTACAGCCATTTATGACAATAAAGCAGGAACCATAAATGCATTATAATCTTGGCTCGCTTGTTCCTTAAGCATGTCTACAGAATCGAGCATTTTAGCGATCGATGCTTGGTTTTTGGATTCTGCTGATTTATGATCACACATCGAATAGCCTCATCGAATACCAACTTAAGCCCCTTTTGAGTCAGTGCCGAGCACTCCAAATATACGTATGCGCCAAGCTCAGTCCTGAGCTCTTCTCCCTGAACACAATTGTAGCAATGGCACATAAGTCGGCGTAAAACCAATCACCAAAATTTTGGTCGCACCTGCTCTTTTGTAATCGGGTCAAGCTTTTTCTCCTTAAGTTTTTGAAGCGTTTCTTCATCGTCACGTAGATCTGACTTGGTTCCAACAAGAATAAACGGCACGCCTGGGGCGTGGTGACGTATTTCAGGCAGCCACTTGCACTTGACGTTCTCAAATGAGGCGCGACTGTAGCAAATAATGGTTAAGTATATAACCAGCATTGTTGATCTAAGTGTACCGCTTTACCTGACGACAGAGAAGCAAATTAGAAACACATCTGTCTGGGGATAGCTTAGGGGACGCAAGCGGTCGTAGTCCTCCTGGCCCGCAGTATCCCAGAGCCCCAAATTGATTGGCCGATTATCCACCATCACATTGGCACTGTAGTTGTCAAACACTGTGGGAATGTACTCACCTGGAAAAGTATTGGTCGTGTATGAGATAAGCACACACGTCTTGCCCACGGCACCGTCGCTAGCGGTATGGTCATTCAAATCAGTATCTTGATTCACAATACAGACTGATGCAGTGGCACTCACCCAACAATCACACATTTCATATTCTGCATGGCAGACATCGCCAAAGCTATATTGTGGCCTGATCACTGCGGCCCGTTTGTTATAGTGAAGGGACATCGGTAATGCCTAATACGCGCAGCGGTTGGTAGTTTTATGCTATTCTGGCTTCAATCCAGTACTTAAAATAGAAGACATATAGATAATGATTTACAGTATTAAATTCAGATACGGCGTGGGATTTAAGTCCAGAGCATTGATTTGGAAGAATTCGAAAGCCAGGTGAACATTCATGGCAATAGACAACGAAATAGGTAGAATTCTTCGCACGTAGACAAGTAATTGACCGAATTTTCATTTCTGCCTTTTGTTATCTTTGTTCGAAATGACGATTTGTACTCTTAGCACAGCTTGTTAAATTTAGTTTCTGCAAGTGAATACATAACAAGCAGATCAGCAACGGTGTCTAACTCAAAAAACAAAAGCATTACAACACCGAACCAAGAGACCCGGTGTATTGCTCAAGCTGATCCACCATGTCCTCGAGCTCAGATAGCTCTTCGTTGACGTCGTCAATAATTTTCATCTTTTCGTCCATTGCGCTAGCTAATTAAAGGGCATCCAAACAGATTGTCAGCAATCGCATTGCCACTTTCACCGGCTCACTCAATACCTCGCGCCTCCACTTTGCATGACAATTTGTTAACTCTCTCAATTTCTTGCTTCATTTTTATGTATCTGGCGTTTATGTTGTTTACGACGGTCTGCATCAGTCGCATTGACTCAAGCGAGCCTTAATCAATGGCGTACGGATAAATGAATTTAGCTAAATCAGCAAGAGCCACTTCTCATTGTGTGTAAAACTTGCTCACCGTCAGCTTGAGCACCCACGTAAGCCGCAACGTTTTCACATACTCGCTGCGTAAGCTTCCGCAATTCGATCACCTCCACCTTCTCCATGCTAATCGAGAGCAACACACTGCCTTTTAGCATCAATATAAAATACAAGAGGTTATTTATTTTATGTCACACATCTGCGACGTGTGAAACACGTTGAAGTGGCTAAAATTTAAGTAGCTATTGTCGCTACATAGAGTCGCTACGCTTAAGCATTAAACTCTCGTAACGAGGCGTCGTAATGTCGTTAGAAATAAAGCGTGGGTTGCGGCGAGGAGAGCTGCATGTGTTATGTCGAGGCGAGTATTCGGACACTGCTGTTGTAAAGTGGGTGCGAAATCCATCTCGAGTCACCTTAGGAGTCTGTGGTTGCTTGCTCCATGGGACCACGATCCATTCAACACGAGGTAGCTGAAGAAAGTCGCGAACGCAAGGCTCTGCCGTAAGAGGGATCTTTTGATCTAAAACGCCTTGAAAGTTCATTCGAAGTAAGCGCTCGAGAAAACACTGCAAAAACGCCGCCCGTCGCTCCAAAAAGCTAGCTGATGTGTAGCGAAAAAACGTTTTCGGTGGAAGTAGACTCCGAACTTGCAAGGTAGGCACTTTTTCTTCAAGCACAATGGCTAAATCGTCGAACTCAGAGTAGCGGCGATCGACATTGGCCACTTCAAGCTCGCCATTCGTATAAAAAAGAACACTAATGGCGAACTTGGCAATACCATCCATTACTGTCACACTGGAAATTTCTACAGTAAATGAGCTGGCGCTCGGCGGCTCTCTCAACCAGTAACTAGGATCAATGAAGCGAACACATTTGCCAGCTCCCAAACGATCATGAGTGTTAGTTGGCCGCAACACTTGGCCAAAGTCTCCCCAATTGTCAAACGTGTGATTAAATGTTCGCGACAACGTTATATCGTCACGCGGGGACTGTCCCGCGTACCCGCCAAAAATCGTATCCACCGACAAATTTGCATCGTTATTAAGCCAAGCGCTTGGTAAGACCGGACGCGTGTCATCTTGGCTTTCGATACGAGCGTCGCACGAGCTCGTCGCGACAATTGTATGCTCACCAATGGTCAACGAAAGGCCTAGAAAATCACGTACCCGCACATTACTCGACACTGGCTCTTTAATCTTCACGAGCCTGTTGAAACCGATTTCGGTAATTTGCATTACAAAGCTCAAAAACTGAATTACTTGGTCGCCGTACTCGTTCAGAGCCTGTTGTTTTGATGTCGCAATGAGGCGATTTCCATGCATTGGTATCTTATGGGTCAAGCGATGACCAAGATACTGGAGCGATAGCACTTCTGTCAGCTGAACAATCTCTAGCTGCGTTCGCTCGACGTATGAGACATAGTATTGTCTTTTTGAAGCCGGCTTTACGCGCGAGCCATCGCAAACTGATCTGGCACAGCAACACATGACTGCAATTCGAAATGAAATCACACTGTGATCCAGAAAGACCGATGCCATTTTGATCGTAAAGTCACCGGGCGATGCAAATGCAGGTGACCATAAATTTGGCTGGCAAAAAACACGGCACAAACCTTCGTACATGTCCGTGAGCTCAATTTCATCTATATCCACGTAGGACAGCGCGTGACCTCGATTCTTTGCCAACTTATGTGTATGCGGGGCTGGAGTGCGGATAATTTCCATCAACGTTGAAGGCGCTTTCATTTCTAGCGAGTAAGTCTGATTCAGCGGCCGCACTTGAGCCGCCAGACTTTCGTAATTGCGCATAGTTCGCTCTAGCTGTGTTTCAGGAGGCCGTGGCAATTCCGAGATTGCGGCCTGCTTTTCTAGAATAGACTCATACGCAAGTCGCTTGATAGAATATGACAACGCTATTGGTTTAGAGGCAGTTGGCGTAGATGATGCCGCACTATTACCACAAGTGAAGGACAGCATGGTCCGAGCCACGCCAACGCGCGCGGAAGGGCAAATGCGGAGCTTCGAAAAAGTCCAAGAATATATATTTTTGAAATGGGTATCAATTGCCAAAATTAGCATCGGCACTACACCGGTAAAGTTAGCACTGCCTCATATGAAAGTTAAGCGAATGCCAATTAGGATACTAGCGTCAGGAAACACCGTGAAGTCGACTCTGTAATTGCGAAGCATATACAACGTCAGCAGAACGTACAATGGTGAAGAGTTGTGAAGGTGCAAACGAATAATTGCCTACTCACGTTGATTCCTTGATTTGAACGCAAAAGTTTGTGGGAACGGTGAAAAGTTACCAACTGGAAGTATTTATTCGGAATGATTTACAGGTACATGCATGAAATGCGGCTATTAGCTTAATTTACCAAATCGGGGTTTTCGTCGTGCTGTGTGTCAACAATATTGGTGCTCATTCTAGATTATTATCTTCAATCTTTCGCCCTCTCATCGCTTTTCGTGCATGCAAGATGGTGAATTTTACAAAACTTGCGGTGCTACATGCCATCCTTTTGATGACCTGGGCGAATTAAGCAGAATTGCTACCAGCCATCGCTCTATACGCAATGATTCGCTCGTAAGTTTTCCCCTTTCTTTATGGCCTCGCCATGATGCCCTAGCCTTCTTCATGCAAATAGCTATCAATGACTAAATTTCTCTGCGTAATCACCAACAGCTTTCGCTCCTCCTTCTTCTTGAAGTTTGCCTCCATTCCCGTTGTGTGTGACGGGACTATAATAAATTGGTGCTTGGAGCCAGATGATGGAGTTTAGCTAAAGCAAGAAGCAGGACTAATATTGGGACTAGTACCATTGATATGAGAGTATGGCTAGATTGATGCACATTTAAATTTCGACGGTCACAAAAAATCAGGCATGGAGACTTTGAGATCTTTTAGTTATGCGCGAATTTTTTGGAAAGCGTGAATAAAGTAAGAAATTAAGTGGAAAATAGCGGTAGATTAATGAGACCATATATTCTAATCTATAAAGCTAGTTTCTTAAGCTTCTAAAATGAGAAAATTTGAGATTTCTGAGCCAAGTCGCAGCGTCCACTGCTGATAAGATACGTTTATTAATATTCTAAGGGCGATTACGATCCATAGGAACACCATCTCTGAAATATTTTTGACATTTGTGTCACTTAAGGATGATTTTTAGCTACTGGTAGTGTCATTGTTGCTTAGGTGCACTTGTCGTGACACAGCAACCAAATGAGCTGACAATTTCTCTGTAAATAAAGTTTTTTGCCAACCACTTGGGTCGCTTGAAGCACTCGGGAATCGATTGAGCATCGCATATACGTTTTCCTCTTGTGGAGCTATATCACTCTTTTATAGCTTTGTAAGCCATCGCCTCTGGGGCCATGTTATCCAATATATCTTGTGGACCTATATTACCCTCTTGCGGAGCTTTGTCATCGGCAGTTGGTAATACTACTATAGCCATTCGTGTATTTATGTTTCCTTGCGGATCTATGCTATCCGCCAAAAGCTTTGTAGCCCGAAGTTGTCAGCACTATAGTACCTGACAATTAGAATGCTGCCCTCTGCGCCTCTGGTAGCCGATGCTATCGGCAGAATTTGAATACTCGCTGAAAAAGGAATTCCAGATTTCTTCACGTCTGCTTTCGTAGAGATGTTAGCACCTTCGATAACTTTTATCTCTACCCCGGGGGTATCTTAGCCCAAGTCTCGTTCTGAACGATTCGCATACAAAACCTGGGAAGGGTTGATTAGATAGACCCTGATCTTTAATCTAGGGCTCATGCTTATCTAGCCACATCATGGCCAGGGTCAAATTATTCTTGTCCATGTCTAGGACAAGGAATGACTCCGTTCTGTCGATATTTTTTATCAGCCAGGTTTATTCCAAGTCTGAGGACAATTAGAAATGTCCCAGTAGCCCGTCAATTACAGCTTTTTTTTCGTTGATCTCTCTCAATGCCTTATTCGAGCCAAATTGATTGTCTGCAATCGTTTGTGTGCGAATAATTCTTTTTACACGCTGCTTAAGTATACCAGAGCTTTAAATTGGCTTTTGAATCCTCGCATACAAAGCGCATATAACTAGTAGTCCACTGCTGCTGGTTTTTCCTTCGAAAGCTGTCAAATTCCCGTACATATTAGCCACACAACTATCCTCGGAATTTAGTTCTTCCCTGGTAGCATAAACTACTGATTGACTGTACTTTGGCTCTGAGTGCGCGGCTTCTAGCCACGAAGGTCCATTTCGTCGGCTCGCTTTAAGGCTGCACCTTTTTGTGTGCACGCTTATCAGCGGATGTTGCTCTGCCCGGAATCTCTAAAATCATTGCGGAATGAACCTGATTTATCGGGCCATTTTTTCAGATTGGAACTGCCCATCCACGCTTTCTCAAATAATTCGCTGCCCTTCTTTTGATAAGCGATATAAATGGACTCTTCAGTCGTTGCTGCCTACATCACAAAGCTTTAGGTGCCTTGTCTCGGGACGTTCATGCCAATAATCTCCTTGCCTTTTAAGCCCACGTCTAAAGGGGTCAATAAAATTAATTATATCTTGAAATAAAAATTTGGCTCGACGCGTACACTAGAATACAGTTATATCTTCTGTGGGTCATTCGCAGTATGGTCAATGCTATCTGTTGGGCAGTTTGCATTATAGTCCACACTGCAGAGCGACGCAAATTGCTCGTTTTTAATCCACCCCCTACCATAGCGCTTCTCCATTTACCATTTTCTAAGGGCTAATTAAGAAATAAAGTAGCTCTTGCACGCGCTGTTCGATCGTCATGCCACAACTAATGCTCTTCGCTTTGACCCTCGCCTTTGGTAACAACCGCTCAATAACGAGATTAAGTTCTTGGTCGTGATGCGATCGTACTTCAAAAGGAATCCTCAGATTTTTAGCGGTCCACCATCAAATCTAAAGATTGACCTCACGTCAGGCACGAAGTACTATGTCACCAGGCAATGGTCACTGCCACATGAGCAGTATAAGCTCGTTCGTTTATTCTTTGCTGAAAAGAAAAGAAATAGTATGTTGCTAAGTGCAAAATTTTAGCACTCCTCAAAAAATTTCTGTGATCAACATTATATATGATTGGTACTATTGCAAACTCATATTAAGTTGAGCAGTGCAGTAGTAGCTACATGAACGTCGATTTCGAGCAAGAACGACTAGCTGATTAACAACAAATTCGGTTCCACTCTATATTGCGCTATGGATTAGTTCGATGACAACTACCAAATGCAATTGGATAGTCTAGCATGCCCTTTCGATGGTAAACTGTAATGCCACAAGAGCCAATGAACAGCCGAATCATGGCAACACATTTGTTTCGACCACCATGATATCCAGCTTGGACATAATATTCATTTATCGTCGCTTTGAATGAAAAAAATTAACTTTTTAGATCATCCAGACCAGCTAGGCAAGTGTTATAGGTATGTTTTTGTGTCGACACTGACAAATTTGTCTTTGCGGTAGTGGAGATTAAACTCACCGGCTGCTTCTCAAGCAGACCCCGAAAAGTAAAAAAATGATTCGGCTTGTCGATGCAATTGAGAAGGTAATTAGGTTTAGCCAGAAATTTCCACCAGTACAATACTGGCTATGTTGTGCTACGCAAAGGCTTTGTCCGATGTATGTAAGAAAAAGACTCTAAGTGGTGCAGCTTCAAAATACTATAGACAAGAACAGGTGCCTATTTTGGCTTTGCCAGACACGACATAATCCTTTGCTTCGACTGTGCCATGGACTGAACTTTATAGATGAGCTTAGCAAGTCATTTCATTTCGAATCATGCCCCTTATGGCTGCCTAAAGGAATTGCCCCATTTGTGACAAGGAGTAACTATCAAAGCGTACGCACTAATGGTTTTTGAGTGCATACACAATATGAACTCTAATCTCTCAGTGGATTATTCAGACCAGATAATCTTAAAGGCGGTGATAATGACGCCCGGCTTGTTACAAAGAGCGATAAGATGGCCAATGCTCTTTGCGAGGTAAAACCTTTGCGCTATAGATTGGCCTGGAAACCTCTATGTACTCGACAGCGCGCCTTAAAGAATACCTTGACACTTAATAGCACGATCGAAAGCTTTGTTGACAAGCGAATTTGTCAGACATATAACAATAAACAGCCTTATTGCGATCGACAAAATTACCAAAGTCAAGTATTTTTTTTTCTCCTGTGATAACTTTTGTATTGTCATTAGTGGACAATAAACCTTCTTATAATAGTGTTAGGCTTGCAGATCCTGATCGACTCAAGACAAAGATCTGAAAAACATTATAATTTTATTCCCACAAAGAGGTCCAATTATCTGTCATTTAAAACGCAATTTTTGGTGTCCAGAAAACATTAATGGCTTTGCACCTAACAATTAGTGGTCAAGTATGTGAAGATCTGCAAGACCAGCCAGAGTTTTAAACCCTCGTCTCACACGTTTGCTTATTCAAAGAGCCTGCCAATACATAAAAAATCTGACTTTGCATGAAGTTCAATGGCAGCATATTTTAGAATGGTACTCGCATGGCGTCTAAGCAAGCTAAACATTTGGCATTTGCTTCTGCCGGTACAAATGGAGAACAAACGGCAAGGCTGCTTAGAGATGCGATCATGGCCTTTCGTACGCGATGGTGTTGTATGGGGACCCGCGCTCTCCCGCTGTATTAAAAAACGCTGCTCTAATTATTGGAAACCCGCTAGCTGATGGCTTAAACAGATTATCGTGTATAAATGGTCAGACAGAAGAAGTCAAATGTGAGATGAAACGCATACTGCACGGTATGTGCACTGAAGCAGAATCGATAAGTTGACAATAGATATGATCGCCTTTGAAACTGTGGCTCAGACTTTGCTTGTAAATGCAAATGCACTGAGACATTCTAGAGTTTGCTACTTACTAGAAGACCGAAGGCCTTTAAGAAAATCGACGTAGAGGCTCGGAAAGCCGCATCCTCTCAATTTGCACCTTAAACCCTTACGAAATAGTTACCTGACTTTGCCAAAAGTCAGCTAAATACGATCAGCAGGGCAGAATATGCGATTGTATCTGCTTAAACGAACAGATCTAATGATAGAATAATGCAGGAAAACAAATTTAGATCTCTCTGTTTAAATTGTTAGACTATTGCTAAATACAACCTTTAATTGAAAAAAAAAGGGTAAGTTTGGTAATGTTCGACAAACTAAAGCGTTCTGTCATAAAGCTTTTACGGTCATGGTAAGACATGGGGCGGTGAACAACATCGACCTCCTAAAGATGATATCGACTTCCTTAACATTCTGTGCGGCAGTTTTGAGAGGTGCCACGAGCTTCGGGACTCGAGCCTCATATAAGTCATCTAATGCCCCTAGCACAGCTTGATAAAATAAACAAAGAAGCCGTACGGCAGCTAATGTTATCCATACCCATTACCATATTGACCAATTTCCGAAGGCTAATTACAGATGTGGATTCGCAAATCAAATAGCCAGCCGTTCCAAAACTCACTTGGCTGAGCAGCGACTATCGGGCGCAGCTTAAACACCTCGCGCGTCTCTGTGAAGGTCTATTCGGATGTGAAGTACATGAAGAATGTGGTCAGAGGAATCCATCTCCTCGTCAAGAGATTCACGCATCCGGGGTAGTTCCGAAATTCAATCTAGAGCCAATCCTGAGAGCAACCCAAAGACGTACATTTGAGTTCCTACTTTATATTATGTAGTCAAGTAGTTGTGCTCGTAAAGCCTCAGCGTATTAATGTTTTTTGATAAAGAGTCGAACAAACATTCCAAAAAAAAACGTCCATAGTTCATTAGTTAATCAGTGCCGTCCACGGCATATTAGGTGAGTCAATCGTGTCTTTCAAGTATAAGTTGTAGTGCTGAAAACTCATCCACATACTGCTAGCATCTCCACAAATGAAGCTCTGATGAATTTCCGAGCCCTTGATGGTAGCGTGTATGTCTATTTTTTTCCAAGCATAGCCAAGCTTCGTGGATACAGGACCGCTTGTTGGGCTCTCGCGTTATGACCGGATTTGCAGACGTCACTAAACGCTACTTTCGCGCTTTCCTGAAAACCAGGCGCAACAAGTTTTTCATCCAGCTCTACAGCTGATAGGACGGGGGTCATGTGTATGCGGAGCACCTAGGTTTGGTCTGCCCTCGTAAAAACTCAGCCAAAAAAGAGGTGACGGCTCTACCTTCTGAAAGAGAATGTGCAGCCATCCCAGTCAGTACAGCCCACAGCTCCCGACAAACGTTTATTAGCTTATCATACCTCGAAAGCTCGCTGAAAGACACAACCTTACGCAGAGAACCAAATAAGTCAGCAGAGAATGTATCCGTTAAAGCTTAAGTAACTTTCGAGTGTAAAAAGCTATTTCAATAGATATCTACACGCAGGGTTACTCACCCGCCAAACTTCGAGACGGCCCGGGACGACTTCTGTCGCTTTGTTCGTGAAAAAAGGAAATAGCAGGACATTTTGGTCTCTCCGGTCCAAAATACGAGATAGAGGACTCGGTCAAGATTTTAAAACGAACACATCTAAAGAAGAATAGCGCCTTTAGACCTACATTTATTCGGTCCTTGTGCGACCAAATTTTGCATCCCTTTGTGGCCATGCAAAAGCTTCAGCTTAAATAGCCGTCATGCATGTACTGAGGCAAAAAAGCCTACTGCTCGAAGGAATTGTCGTACATACTCAGACGTAGGTTGAGTACACGTTCCACCATGCGAAGTGACAATTACCTTTAAAATAGTGTGAGTTCAGGTCTTTAATCTTCGTTCTATACTCAGAGCCAATACGAGCAGGAGTGAGAGTAGGCATTAGTATTCTTAGTAAGCCCTATATATCGCCAAATTGGAACTGAGCTTTAAAAAGGATTATTGGTAATACAACATTTTAGCGTATTAGCTATCTTCTTTTTGACGCTTAGACCTTCACGATACTTGTGTCACCGATCAGTGTAACAAACGTTTTTCGCGTAATAGGGTCCACAACCTGTATTCCCCATAGAAACGTAAGACGCAATCTCTCATTTCTTAACCTAGATGAAAATTGGATGATTTACCGCATCAATTGCACCAATTCTTAGCACTCGAAGCTCTAACATGTATACAGAATTTATTACGCAGGTTTCTTTGCGCTGGTGGTGCACATAGAAGTCTCATGCCCGATCCTATTCTCGACAATTACTATTGATCGGAATGTATAGCTAATGGATGTAACAACTGCAATTCGCGATTTGGAATCAACGAAGATGAAATATATGTGATATTGCTTGTGATTCAAGCCTAGTCTTGATAAAAAAAAACATGTGTGTCGTATGGTAGAGTCTCTATGGTTTTTTTAGCCCATCGTACGGGAATCACGCTTTCTTCGAAGCCGGGATGGCAGAATGTTCGGTACAGTTTATGAAGGATTATTGTGTGCACGTTAATAAAGATGAGACAAAGAAACACAAGTTTTTAGTGTCTACGTGGACGATCTACTACTAATGCATTCGTAAAAAAAGTCATGGGTGCGCTAAAGTCTAATGTTATTACTTAATACCTTGCGCAGAGGAGGCTACAAGAAGGTTCGCGATCTTATGGTACGTGACAGCTCACTTTTCCTGGTCTGAAAAAATTTAAGTGTGCGATCGAGTATGTTTGTTTTATGCACTTTGCATGCGTATCAGCTCTACCACTAAATCTTCATTAGGAACCAAAATTGCTACCACAAGTCTAAGCTCTTAATTTACTGTCCTTACATGCCCCGATATGCGTTGGGAAAGTCCGATAGGGTGGTGTAAGGGTCCTTGTGCAGAAAGTATGCTGCTTAAGGCACCAAAAGCTTAGCTCTAAGTGAATCCTCCCAACCAAAAAGACGTGTCTAGAAAGCAAATGCTCTTTAACCCTTAGCGGTGAGTCAAATGTGACTTGTCCGCCAGCAAAAAGTTAAGACATAGTCTGGTAAGAAGCAACGATGTTGTCGGAGCTACGACGGTAAGGCCCACAATTGATCGACTTTTCGTCAGAATCACCGGCATGCGAATGGTCTCACTCATCGACTGAAGTAATACTACTTGATAGAAAACCGACCTGAAACACCTAAGCTGACGATGTGGCCAATATAAGATTACAGACTGTAGTGGCGAAGTCAGATGCAGCAAGGCTGGGTACACTCCGTGAGTGCCTATTCTGAAGAGAGCTTCTTAGCAACATGTCTGGGTACGCTATATAGTGCACTAGGTTTGGTAGATTACTGTGATCCAATTTTAATGAGGAGATTGTACATACTTACTACAGCTGATTATATTTCTAGCGGCATGCTATAAGAGTGGATTTACCCCACAAGGGCTATTGAAGACCTGGTATAGTTATGTTGACCATTTTTGCCTTGTGCCCGGATATACTTTGATGATACAATTTCCCTATTGCCGCATTTTAAGGTGATCATACAAATGTTTAGGTGACCTTATGCAAGCTTTTGAGGGGAAAAGGACAAGTAAGCTCTATGCCATCATTAACGAATCTGTCGTTGCAGCCAAGATAGCTATACTACGCACAATGAAAAAGCACATTGAGCGCTGCTAACTAAGACAGCACATGGATACTTTTGATAGCATCCAGGAAAAGCTTCAGCATGCACCAGCTCTGGCCGAACAAGGAAAAGTCGTTTGGCGTCCTTTGTGACGCTCCTGATTATGCTGTCGGTTGCACATTGCTGTAAATGAATGAGAACGGCTACAATCAAATCATCTTGATGCGATCAAGGCAATTAAAGCTCCCAAACAGAATCCTTGCCACCGGCAAAGTTCCGAGTCCATCAATTGGGTCCCAAACCCTTTGTAGTCGAGTTTAAGCATTCGTCGTATTTGACAGCGATAAATACGTCCCAATTGTCGTAAGAAAATGGCAAAGTAGTTGTCGTTCCTCGTGAAACTAATACTTTCGCTTTGAATAAATGTCTGTCGAGCTTTTTTTTTTGCCGGGCAATTTGCGCCAGTCAAACTATGAGCTGGCCCATATCAGCGGGATTTTAATTTATTTCGAAGAACGAATCCGCCACGCATACAAAAAAAATCGTATCTGGATCTTTAAGTGCAATTTTCCAGCGCTGGCAAAAATGCGAGTCATTTTCCCTTTGACAGCAATTGAAGTTGGATTGTAACGAGGATGCAGAGAGTGTACTTGAAGGACGAGTCTGGCAGACCCTACCCAACTTGTTTTGTCGTAGCGAAGAAAACTTAATTTTCGGTATGCGTTTAAGGGCACATGATGTTAAGTACAGACATGGTTAGACCTTCACAGCACGTTAATGGTCCAACAGCCTAGCATATACAAGGAGGTGGCCAAGTATGTGAGGACAACCAGAGGGTCAAACTCACGACTTACATGTCTACAAAGGGTCGGCCGTGCGCTAAAAAATCACCGTACGGTATATGCGCTGATGATGAGTCGGAAAGTTGTCAACGTCTAAGTGTGCACTTAAAATGTAATTTTCTGTCTACGGACTTTACATCATTCAATTAAAATGACCTGAGAGATTTGCTAACTATTTAATGCCCAAACAAGCTCGGAAAAGCTTCTTCTCTCAATTCTTTTACTTAAGGTAAACTTTCTTACTGCAACTGTTACTTGACCTCGCAAATATTAACAAAACCTTAAAAGCAGGGCATAATATGCAGTTACAGCAGATTTTAATACAAGAGAAACATGTCATGGAAAGGGTATGCTCATATATTTTGTTAATGTGGATCAAGTATTCTTGCATGCTATATATCCACTACTAAAAAGGCAAGTTAGTTTTATTCGAAAAATTAAAAGGTCTATTTAACGGACTTCTCATGGGTTTGGAAAGGCGTCAATTGGTGTACATCATCAATCCTCCCAAGACGATGTCCACTACCCAACATATAATGTGGGGTCTCAAGTGAATTTCTTATTTTAGGATTTCGAGGCCTTTACGCACTTTACTTTTAAGCATCTTCTTTAAAGCTTTGCTTAAGGCAAGATCGTATGTCTATTTGGGATCGCTGTTAGTGCACATATTCACAGTCTTGTTGGATACACGGTTCAGCAACATAAAATCGTTCTTATGACGAGCTTGAAATGAATTACGAACCGCCGTCACTTCTTGACTGAATGTGCGGCGGTCGATTTGACTACAAAGCTCAGGTGCTATATGATCAACGAACTTCATATCCATCTCAAGTGCGTCAAGAGTTTGAAAATGCCCAGAAAAAGCCGTGGTATGACCTTAAAGGCTAATCCAACGAGAGATGTCAAGCGCGTGCATTTGGCCACGCCGGGGCACAGAACTGAAGGGGAAGCGGCCTCACCTTGACAGCCAAATTCAGTGACTTTGTGGAGTGCGCTGTGAGCCAAAAGCACCCATAACTTTATTGTGAGGTGGCACAGGTTCCCGCTTTACACCACTCGCACGAGATGCTAAGATGACTCCAGCACGACCGCCCGAAGCTCTGTGCGATCTAGAATTTTGAACAACGGTGATTTTCAAGTAATCTGCTTTTTATCAGCCGCACGTTGGGTGACCCTACACTTGCGCTTAAACTTTACGCTCACAACATCTGGCTTGGCATCAAGCCAAGATAAAAACATTCCCGAAATGAGTCCATACAATCCGCAAATCGTAATTAAGCCTGCAGACGCAAAGCATTTAGCTTAACGTGGTAGACGTCCGAGCTGTCATGCCCTGGAAAATCTCATGCAATTGCAGAATAGGATTTAATTCAAGCTGCGGTGGTAATATGGCTAAAGAGAGCCCAGCGTTTTTTTGGAGCGTGTGCAAGCCATTCTTGTCGTCTGGTTTCATGCGACGCTGACTCATTGGCTATAGCAAAAATTGTTGCGGTCCTTAAATCATACATATTGCTGTCACAACGTCGCTCAAGGTGATTGTTTGCTGAAAACATATTTCTTTCGCACACACAGGCCTTCCAACAGCCCTCGAGACATGCAAAGCACCGCTCGGCGCTATGGCCTGCGAGGAGCGTAAAATCAATTTGAAAAGTCCGTCAACCTCTTGTCGCAACCGACGTTCAGAGGAAAAATGGACCCCTCAAGATACAGCGACCTGCGTCGGTGCCCGGTGTTGATCAGGATAAAGATACCACCGCCCACCCGTCAAACATATTGAGGCTTGTTGTTCCTTTTCCTACTACCATCCAGCGCTGATAAAACCATCGGTGACAGCATCCCATTTTAGGTCTTGTTACATAAAATTTGCATTGGGCTTATTTATGATTAAATGATTATGAGACTTAGCGCATGACCGATGAGTTTAACGACAAGAACAATACCTTTGCGACTTGTCGTTAGATTTTACATCTTTGCAGCCTTAGCGGGCAAAGATCATGGCTAGTGTCAGTACTGGCTGTGGTCCACCGGTCGATGAAGAACGGCAGGCGCGTGATTTCTGTTGTAATTGAGTGAGAGGATTTACCAGATCCTTCATTCCCTAAACGGCTTTTTGCCTGTTATTCCAGGTCTGTTTCCCCGCCTGCGGCACAGGCATAACTTTTGTTGTAGGCACAGCCCTAAGCACAGTACCAACCTTAAAGCAGAGGCACTAATGTAAGTTTTTTAAGTTGTCATCTGACTTGGCCGACTGGCAGCCTCCATTTTTCGTTTTGTCTTCGTTCTCGCCAAACCAACTTTTCTTAAGCCAACCCAGTATAAATGGGGAACACTTGTTCCTCATTTTGTGGATATTTTGTTGGTTTTAGTTTGAGAAATCTATCGGTTCTTACATTAAGCCAATCTTTTGTGCTTGCAGCCAAAAATCAAAAAGTATGGTGCACGACAGGCACCTTGTCGATATTCATAACTGTTCAAGTCTTTGGCTAAATTGCAGAGCTGAACAAAGGGAAGACATACTGTAGTCTATCACACATTGGTTTCAAAATCGGGGATGATGAGCAGCCATTCAGCAAAAGATCTGAGACCTTCTTGAACGCTTTCAATGTGTGTGATGCTGTGTGATCTGTCACAAACTACGAACGCTTAAGGGGTATATATAAAGCGTGCTCGTCTTCTTTGCATGAAAGCGCAAAATAGGAGTTGTGTATCAAGCCGCTGAATCATTACGTCACTGTTGTGATGTCTAGTTTTAAGTCTTCCGTGGCAAACGTACCGATAGCGTAAAGACAAGTTTAGATATTGCAACTATGCTGAATAATTTGATATACATATTGCAATGCTGCTGTAAAAGGTGTCTAACCCGCCTAGCATTTAGATATTTAGGAGTTAAAATCTTTTCGGTCCTCTTCCCATAAATCTTAGAAGCTCTTGTACTTTTAAGCGCTAGCGGTATCGTAAAGTGTCTTGGCTCAATTGTATAGATCCCGCATATGCTATGGGCCGCATTGTTAAAAGCAAAGTCATCCATTTACAGAATGTCAGACCACAAAGCCGGCGCATCGGCACACATCCTGCGAAGTGAGATTTTAAGCACATCCATGATTCTTTCGGTATGACCATCTGTCCGAGGGACGGTCTGCTGTTTACGATTAATATTATAGTAGCAACATAAGATCTGATTATATCTTAATAATCGTAACAAACGGTAGATAGCACCTAATCGGAAGCGATTGCGTCCGAAAAGCCATGGTATGGTTAAGTGTTGTATTTGTTGATACCTTAATGTTTGTCCCCGGTTTTACTGGCTGGAACGTGTGTTAAAGAACCATTTCACTTAGATGACAAGCGAATACAATTGCCATTAAGTTTCAGCAAGCCGAAGAGAAATTTGGCACCTATAGACTTCCTACAGTCTGCCGCTACTGATAGGCTCTATAAATATTCGATGAGTTAGCCGCGGGTTTAAATCCCACAGGTCCTCCCATACTTGGCAATCTACTTGTACATGTGGTGCTGGTGGAGATCAATAACGCTTTTATCGGACTATTTGACCGCTGATTAAGGCCTTATGCACTATTTAACATATATCTTACATCAAGTCTTTGTCACTCAGTAAAAGTGCTCGGTAAGGATCTACCAAAGTCTCCCATTGAAGTATGCTATTTGCCTGCTTAAAATTAGGGTTACTCGAGCATTTTTACCTGCGATGAAGATTCGTACTGAATGGTCTAGATTAGCGTCCACATTACACGATAAAATTCAAATTTACTGACATGGGTCAACTCGTAGTCTGACCTGCGCGAAAACGCATCGACATATAATTCAAGCTCCACAGGCTTTGTTAAATACAGAAAGTATATTTTACGAGAAACGACGAATAATTTACCATACTTTGCGATAATTAGGGCGTAATCATCGTTGTCCGTAAAAGTTGATTGCTGTAATTAGGTGACCGAATTTAGTCTGCATAATTGGGTGATTTTTTTCAAGTGGCAATAGACGCTAAAATGTGTCTGAGTGAAAGCTCATAATGGTCGATACAACGAAGTGACAAGACTTTTAAATGTCGCCTGACGTTTGGTAGCCCTTGCGCGATAAACAATCAAGTTCATCGCAAGCCCTTGTGCGTTCTAGCAACGGTAAGGGATTGCTTTGACTTACGCATTCGAGTCGCCTATCAAATGCAGTGCACTATAAAGCGTGTTCCCGGACATGTTGGTATGATGAGTTGTTGTCCCGACACCGTCGCACTATTCGACTCATTCTTAGAATATATTTGTCGCCACTTTCCTTTAAATTTCCAAGCACAAAAGCCGATGACGACTTTGCCCCCGCATCATGCCATCCATTGTCCCTTCGGCGAGAAAAAAAGAATGATATCACGTTGACATGTCGAGGCAGTGATTGATGCCCAATGACGTGTTCGGGACTTACTATTTTATGCGGCAAATATGTTGAAGGCGGGTCTTATGCACCACACCTGGAATATCACTGACAAATATTTTGAATACTTGGGCTTCCTTAGGACTTCTCAGCCCGACGCAGAGTTCGTTGCCTACAAAGATGATCCAATACATTCGTTTTCTTTATCAAATACTCCCAAGAGGGATTACATGATTAAGAATTCACAACCAATGAGATAATTGCGATGTGATGATCCAAGCTGCTTTGGGCTTTTTGTCGCACAGTATCTCTGTCATCTCTAGTAATGCTTTCAATTAATGCGCATCTATCGTGACGCGATGACCTACTTAAATGTCAATTCCCCTTGTCGTTTTTTATCAACTTCGGAATTATTCATGACACCTAGGGATTGATTTTGTTCTGCCTCTCCGCTCTCCTCTTATCGAGTTATGCTATCCGGAATCCGTCACCCGCCTGTGAAACTGTGTTCTCCACTGTGTCGTGCGAATCTACAATGCCGTTTGCTAAACTTTATTACCCAGAGTTGGCGGTGCTGTGTTGCACGCCCACTTGGGGCGGATATATAGCTCGCCAAAGTCATGTTAAGCGAGATCGGGCAGATGATATCTATAGCTTTGTTGCTTGTGATGTTCCAGCCGTGGCTAACCCACAGTAAAGCCTCTCTTTATCATGTTAAGTGTCGGATTGACATCATGCCGTACAAATCTCTTCAGGTATCAACCAGGTCTTTTTCGACCCCAACACCATTTTTTAATCTAGGCAACTTAGAACATACATGTTCTATTTGGTAGACAACACATGTTGCCGGGTACGATCGTTTGCCACCACACAAAATTTTTGACACTCTAGTGCCTCCCAAGTCTCGATATGGTTTCAATTGCATCGTTGAGTCGCGAAAATGTTTTGCAAACCTCCGCTACTAATTTCAAAGCTAGACGCTGTCAGCCTCATAAGCTCACATGGTGTGTATCAGCCATATACCCTTTATGAGTGCGTAATTCCCGGTGTGATGCTTCCTTCGCTAATGACCAGAGTTCCTCTTAAATTTGAGAGTGTGGCATCTACCAGCAAGCTTACAAAGCCTTTATACAATACGAAAATACTATTGGACAAATCCCGGGACTGATATGGATCATGTGTCCTATCTCACAGCCAAATCAGCGGATGTTGATGCTTATGTCTATCAAAACTAAACATACATCAGAAAGACCACAAACGCCATTATTCCGGGTCCTGTGGGTTGAAGAACTGCCCATCCATGTCATTTCAAGAGATTGAGTCCGTCTGTGAGCTTTACTGCCTTTTGCATCACTGCTGCCTGCTCTGTAATGCGAATTGTGCCTACCCCTAGGCTATTCATCAGCTTCGTTAACTTGACTTGTTTAATGAGTGACGCCTCAGTAAAAAAGGGATATCAAATCCGAATATATCTATAAGTTAGGGTGCATACTGACGGGAAATTAAAGATCATAATAGAGAACACACTAAATAGAGAACACACTATATAAATTACTCTTTGATCAGTTCCTGCGCTAGAAATTACCTAGATAATCTAATACTGAACAATCCAGTGAGCCCATTTGATTGGGTTGGATCATTTCCACCCACGGTGTGCTTACTCGCCAACGCCATTAAGAGAATTAGCGATGTACAGACCCTGTAGACACATCCCGCAGTATAAGTCACGTCTTGCTACGCACAAATTCTGTGTGGGCGCCCACAGCGCGAGCCACTGTTATATACACCGTGACTACATACGCAAATTTTTAAACGCTTTCTAGCTGAATTTTCTGCTACAACTTTAGTGTATGATCGGTAGGCTAAGAGCAATTTTGATTTATTGCTGATTCAGATTGAGTTTAATTGATTGTCTTCTAAGTAAGTATGGTGACAAGGCAAGCGTACACTACTTCTTTAATATGTCGTTTAGATATGGGCATTGACATTAATCTAGCATATGGTAAGTGTTCGGCACGACTTCATTAGCCTACGCTTTTGTCATGTGTAAGAATCGGTCGGTGACCAAGAAATGGAACGTCCCTTCACTGCCCACGGCGTGCACTACCGTCAACGGATGTCACCGGTAAAAGGCATTCAGCTGTGTACAGAATATGACAAGACACTTGCAGCGCTTTTTAAACTGTAGTAGTCCCTGCAGCACAAGCCACTGTAATATTGCATGCGCAACCACTTTTAGTATCCAAGTTATATACTACGAGTACACTGTACCTATGTTCGAATTTAATTAATTATCTACTAGTAGAATGGTAACAAGGCTAAAATACACTGACGATCCGATGAGCGTGTTAAGCACTAATTTATCTAAGGAGAGCTGAATAATCTAGAAAGACTCCAAGAACCTTCGCTTATTATCATCGGGGGCCGGAAAAAAGCGAACGAAGAATGAATAACTTGCTACTATTCTCGGTGTAGACAAATGTCACGGTTGAAAGTAGTTAGTTATGTACAAAACCTCACACAGCGCACATTCTCTTGAAACGCTCGAAGTTACTGTGGTCGCCTGCAGGGTGAGCCGCTGCGGTACACTTTTTGACTCCGTAGGTAGCCTTTATGGACGCTCTCGAGCTACTATTTTGCTACGAGTCCAGGTGCAATTTTGACCCGATGCCAATTTAGATCGAAGCCAATTAATTTTCTTTATCTAAGTTATGTGTACCCGTTAAAAGGCAATATGGAATTTGTGCAACGCAAATTACCTTTAAAAACATGATGCTAAGCACACAGCCATTATGAGCGCCTGCAGCGCAAGCCACTGCGGTATTGCATGTGACTGCATGAGCAATTTCCTTGGATTCTCTCTCGCTCGATTATAAGGTTGAGTCGTACAGGCCAGGTGGAATTTGACATTCCCAATCGGGACCTTAGCAAAATACATAAATAAATATACGCTTCGTTGAGTAAGTATGGTACCTAGTGACGAAAAACTAGGGTATGTTTGATGTTTCAGCCTACGTAGCGGGTTGATGAAGGCAATACCAAGCAATTAACAGGAGGACTCGATGAGTGGCACATACGTGCATTTTGCCTGTGTAACTGTTTTCTCTGCGGCTCTGTACCGCTTGCCTGAGTACCATACTATAATGAATTTAATTTCGATCTAAGCTTGCATTAGGTCGATATAGCACTCACAAGGTAAGCACACTCTGAATTTGAGTAAGAGAAGTAGCCAGCGAGCATCTAAAACGATAGCGGACGAAATCTGAGGTTATAGCGCGGTGGCTTGCGCCCATAAAGGCTCTGTGCGTAGCAGGATGTTTTGAAAGTGACAAGAGTAAATTCTACTGCACGCCAAGGTGAAGTGTATTTTCGTCACATGTCGGGTCCTCAATAAATCGGATGTCGTTGTCATCCGAGCTGTTTGTATGATTTGCAAACTTGACTTTTCTGTATGATTTGTATCTTAAGTGCGGCGTTAAATGTCGGTTTTTCTTAGCTTGAGGCAAAAAGTTTTTTGTCAATGTAACGCAATAGTCTAGGCAGTGTATTTTTAAATCGTGCTATGATTTATCTTAAGAAGAGGCTTGTGTAGAGCTTGCTTGTTTTAAACGGGTATCTGGAGACATTCACATTACGGAAAGTCGTGTCGGCATTGCTTTCGAGATAGTATCTAATTCTCATTGACACCATCGGCCAAAGCTGGAGCGATTGTCATTAGTGCCGTCTCACCAACACTCATCCGTTGCAACGCCAAGTCAAATCCTGGAATCGTGTGGCCCACCCCAATATCCGCTTTGATTGCGTATGTCCACGTCTAAGTAGATAGATAGGACAGACCTGTCGCCGTACAGCATCTAAGTTATCCGGGCATCTGAAGGCCTCTTTCGATACTTCACATTCCTGAACTCGTGTCGAGATAGTATCGAATTTCAGTGCTTCAAATGCACTTCGAAAAGCATTTTATTTGAAGCATGGAAACAACAGCACATATGACTCCAAGGGCCTTAGATTAATCGAACGTTTCAGTGTAATTACTTGCCATACTTATGACGACGAAGCGCACCAGGCAAGCGGCTTAACACTTTAAGCCACGGAATCTCGACTATGACAATCTCATTGTCCGCAACAAAGTCAACAAACGAGAGCGGACGATACCGGTTCACAACGCGGCAAAAACCGTCATTGAGCTTCACAAGTTCGCCCTCAGTCGCATCGTTATTGTCATCGAACTCTGTACCGACGCTCGTTGCACGGCGATGAGTCTTTTTGGGTGGGCTCTTGACAGTCGTTTGCTTTCCCATGTCAATCTGATAAAGACTCACCTGCGAGTAAAGGTAAAGCAAATCAGGATTGGCTGGATCGAACGTCATACCCTTGAGATTTCGGCCTTCCAACAGTTCTTTTGGAAATAGTGCTTTATTACGACGGTACCATTCAGACAAACCCTTGGTCTCCACATCATAACATATAAAGCTGTTCGATACGAGCGTGACAACGAGGGTTTTACCCGATGGGTTAAACCTCATACTTGTATGCATCTCATTGGGGCGAGGTAGCTGGCAGTAGAACTGCATCGAGTCCAAATTGTACACAGCAATTGTGTTTATCACATCACCGGTGGCAAGCCATTGCCCGTCTAGAGAAATTGTTAACGAAACAAGTGGAGACGGCACATGAGTGTTCACGTCTTTCGATTTAGATGAGCCGGCAACTTCAAAAGGTTTTGAGATCTCCATTTTCGCCAAGTCCAGAACGCGAATCTGGTGCGATGACGATGCAATCACTAGGCGAGTGGAGTCTGGTGAGAAGGCAAGCACGCAAGCTGGACCCATCAGATTGCTTGGCAGCGTCGTGACCTTCTTAGGCCGAAAGTTATCGTTAGCGTTTAATTTAAAAAGCTTCAATTCTTTCGAAGTCGAACAAGCCACAAAGCTGGAATCTGGAGCTAAAGCCGAGCAGATCAAATTTGATAATTTGCTCACGTTTATCTCCAACAACAGCTTGTGTTTCTGGGTGCTGGTGCCGGTAGCTGCACTTTGTGTGGCTAAGCGCCAAAAATCCAGTGACTTAGTCTTCTGCACCATCAGCATGCGCTTCTCGTTAGCCAACGCAATTGACTGTGGATACGGCATTGGCGCAACTTTGGCTGGACGGCTGGCACCGAAGCTGTTGCCACGGTACCAGACGAGCTGAGTATCGATTCCGCCAGAAACAAGCACCGGTTTAGACTTGGACGAAAGTGCAAGCGCACGGACGTCGTGACTATGTCCGCGGTGGCTGTATGAGTAGGCCCAGGTAGCGATCCCGCTTTCGGCGACAAAACGACGAAATTCGACGACCTGGCTGTCCACACCCGACGCAAAAAGCGTATTGTTGCTCTGACTCACACAAATGGCCAAGATGTCGGCCGTCAGGTGCGAAAACTTTTGCAGCAAAGTACCCGTGGGAGCATTCCAAAAGCTTAAATTACCGGCCGAATCACCGCTCACCAGCGTCAGGTCGTCTAGCACCACAAGCGACCAGACGACTGACTTTTGCTTAGCCAGAGTCTCGAGGGTAATCCTCGACTCGTTGCGGCCCGTCACAGCATTCCAGCAATGAATTACACCGTTCTCACTACCGGAAAATATTTTGTGTGCGTGCGAATGCCACGCCAATGAAACAATGCGGTTGCCTGTGGTAAGGAAGCCCTTACTGAAGTAAAGCTGGCCATCTGCGAACGAAAAGAGGCGGATGCAGCCATCTTCGCAGCCAACAGCCAATTGTTGTGACTCAGCATCGATGACCATACACCAAATGGAGCCACCGTTTGAGTCTGTCACGTTCGTATGACGCAGAGACTGCAAGTCTAACTCCCAAAGCGTGCCATTTAGCGACGACACAAATAAGCGGTCGCTGCCTGGAGCCCAGCATAGTGCCGATACCTGGCTTTGATTTGATCCAGCTAAGACATACTTAAGGTGCCATTTAGTGCAAACACTCCAAATCTCCACATCGCCCGTGGCGCGTGCCACCGCGAGCTGGTCACCGGCAGCATTGAAGCTGAGCGCGTGAATGGCCGAGGGCATCCAGTCCACAAAACGGCAACGATGTACTTTTAATGTTGTTGCATCGGAGACGTCATCAGCGATGGCCTTGCGCTTCTTAGTGTTCTCCGGCGGCATGGTTGACGAGAAGCCGATTAAAGATTAAGGTTGGTTGGCTGCGGCGAATACTAAATGGTTGCTAATTATTAAGGATTTATTTTGAATGACCGTGTGTGAAAGATTGCAGCTTGAAATTACGGTACTTAGGGTCGGGAATATCTATCCTTCAGTATGCAAACCAGTATAAATACCGGTAGGGTGCATACAAGCTCCTTTTCCTTTTTTATGTAACGAGTTCATTTTTTTATATAATCAGTCTTGAAATGCACAATATGAATCCCTAAGAATTGGATTTCTCGTACGAAAACACATTATAGGACTGATTATGTTGAACCGTGATTCGAGTAAACCGCACTTTTTAATGAATAGGTACAACGACGACTTAAGCAACGAATTTGCTCTCAATAGCGGTGTTGCCGAGAATATATACTGTTGCAGAAACACATTTCGTTTACAACCAAGAGCAAGAAGGGTATTGATTTATGTGCAAAATTGCCTCGATAAACATTCGCACCATGTCATTTTTACCACACTTTTATGGAGTTCGGCTGAGAAAGTAAGGCCCTGTTACCGTTCATAGGATGCACGTCGTACAAAATTCATTGTTGTTGCCTTCTTGCAACAAGGAGTTACTATAATTGGTTTCCTAGTTAAGCTAATTTTGCTGCATCAATGCGCGTGATTTTTTTTAATCTCATGCCTTAACCCGTAACCACCGTCCCAACTCGGAAATTCAAAGCATTTCTGAAAAGGTGTCTGGCTGGTGGAAGAAAAACGAAGGCGACTCTTTTACATAGTCGTAGAGGTTAAATTGACTAAACAAACACAAAGCGGAGCTAGCAAGTAGCAGCAACAAGAACACGCAATTAGTCGAGATCGAGCCACCTCTGACCTGGTAGCAGGTACTTGGGCGGGGGGTCATGATACACTCAGAGCAGCCCAATTTTAAGCTCGTCACTGGTGACCTTATCAGACTCATCGAAACACAACACGAACATCAAGCTGAAAAGCTTGCTAATGCGGGAGGCATCACCGGCGTCGCAAGGTCTCTTAATGTTGATATTACACAAGGACTTAACAGCAATGATAGCGCTGACTTAAAGCGACGAGGAGATACGTTCGGGTCAAACTATATTCCACCTCCCAAGGCTAAGGGACTTTTAGAGCTCATGTGGGAAGCATTTCAGGATATGACCATTATTGTGCTGACAATATCTGGTGTTCTTTCCGTAATTTTAGCCATCACTGTAGGCGACCACCCGGATACGGGCTGGATTGAAGGCGCTTGCATTATTTTTGCTGTGCTTGTGGTAACATTGGTGACAGCCGTGAATGATTACCAGAAAGAAGCGCAGTTTCGCGCGCTAAATGCTGTCAAGGAGGACGAGAAGATTAAAGTGATTCGGAATGGGGTTCCAGCGGAAGTGAGCAAGTTTGGTCTAGTAGTGGGTGACATTGTTCGTGTAGACTTGGGTGACATTGTTCCAGCCGACGGCATCGTGTTTGACCAGAAAGAGCTGAAGTTGGATGAGTCTGCTATGACTGGCGAATCGGATTTGATGTCAAAGAACACCGAAAATCCATTTCTTCTGTCAGGAACTAAGGTCATGGAAGGTCTTGGCAAGATGCTCGTGGTTTGTGTAGGCGAGAGCTCCCAAGCAGGCATTATTAAAAAGCTTATCCTTGGTAAAGATAAAATTAAGGATAAAGCCAAAGCGAAGGAGGCCGAGAAAATATCAGCACCATCTGCCGCCGCGACGCGTCCCGGTCCAATGGGTGCTAACGGTAGTGTAGAGCAAAAGGAAGAGTACGACAATGGAGAATCACAGTCACCTCTTGAAGCTAAGTTAAACCGCTTGACAATTCTTATCGGCAAACTTGGCACGACAGTAGCCTTGCTTGTGTTCGTCATTATGTCGATTCGATTCTCAGTGCATAATTTCACTGGAGAGAATAAGAAAGAATGGAAGGCCAAATACGTCAGTGACTATCTGCAGTTCTTTATAGTCTCAATCACTGTACTTGTGGTTGCCATTCCGGAAGGGCTTCCACTTGCAGTGACCATTTCTCTGGCTTATTCGGTAAAGAAGATGCTGACGGATAATAATCTCGTGCGTCATTTGGATGCATGTGAGACGATGGGAAGTGCTACAACAATTTGCTCGGATAAGACGGGAACTCTTACTACCAACCGTATGACCGTCATGCAAATTTGGATTGGAGGCCACGAGTTTTCGTCAGCTTCGCAAGCCACAGATGAAATGTCCGAGTCGACACGTGATGTCTTTTGTAATGGTGTGTGCGTCAATTCAACTGCGGAAATTCTCCCAGCTAAAATTGCCGGAGGACACCCTGAACATACGGGCAACAAGACAGAGTGTGCACTGCTGCAATTCGTTCGTGACTGTGGAGTCGATTATTCTAGTGTTCGCGCTAAGACTGAAGTTGGTCACATGCTCACGTTCAGTAGTAAGAAGAAGCGTATGTCGGTGGTGGTAAAACGCTCGTCAAGTACGTGTCGAATATACACGAAAGGGGCTACAGAAGTGGTATTAGGACTTTGCAATAAGATGAAGCGGCTCGACGGTTCAGTGGCATCGCTTGACGGAAATCAAAAAGAAATTATTGGCACGTCAATCATCGAAAAATTTGCATCTCAAGGATTTCGGACGCTTTGTCTGTCTTATCGTGATGTTGAAATGTCGGCGGACGAGATCAGTCAATGGTCGGATGATGAGGTTGAGATGGAGTTAACGTGCATCGCAATTGTCGGGATTGAAGATCCTGTACGTAAAGAAGTACCTGACTCGATTAAACTTTGCCACCGTGCGGGTATCATTGTTCGAATGGTGACTGGAGACAACATTACGACCGCTCGATCGATCGCAGGAAAGTGTGGCATAATTGCACCGAACGACGGCTCTTTGGTAATTGAAGGACAAGAGTTCCGGACGCGTGTGCTGGACGGGAATGGTAACATTATTCAGGCCGAGTTTGACAAGATCTGGCCGTTATTGCGTGTGATGGCGCGTTCGTCTCCCAAGGACAAGTACACGCTCGTGACTGGTTTGATGCAATCAAATCTGATGCCCTACGGCCCGCAGATTGTTGCTGTCACGGGCGATGGCACGAACGATGCCCCTGCACTCAAGAAAGCAAACGTCGGCTTTGCAATGGGTATTAGTGGAACGGCAGTGGCTAAGGACGCGTCTGACATTATCTTGATGGACGACAACTTTACATCCATCGTGGGTGCCATCAAATGGGGTCGCAATGTTTACGACTCTATCGCTAAGTTTCTCATGTTTCAGCTCACAGTCAACATTGTAGCAATAAGTCTTGCCTTTCTAGGCGCTGTGATTTTAGAGCAATCTCCGCTTACTGCGGTGCAGCTTCTATGGGTCAACCTCATCATGGACTCTTTTGCATCGCTTGCCCTTGCCACAGAACCGCCAACTCAAGCTTTATTAGAACGGCGACCATACCCGAAGACAAAACCGTTGCTTTCGAAGATCATGACAAAACATATCATTGGCCAATCCATCTATCAGCTTGCGATCCTCCTCATGCTCACGTTTGTTGGTGAAACAATTCTTAACGTGTCTTCTGGTCGCTTTCAAGATTTGGACGAGAATTCGAAGCACGAACCCTCGCAGCACATGACCGTCATCTTTAACACGTTTGTGTGGATGCAGCTGTTTAACGAGCTGAATTGTCGAAAAATTCACGATGAGCCTAATGTTCTTGAAGGGTTGATGGACAACCGCGTGTATATCTACGTGACGATTCTTCAAATCCTTATGCAATTGGTCATTGTTCAGTGCACAGGATCATTTTTTAATTGCAAGCCTTTGACCATCGGCCAATGGGGTATTTCAATTGGATTTGGTGCGGTTTCTATGCCTCTACGTGTCATGCTGCGGTGCTTTTCAGCCAAGTGGCTGCCAGCTTTTTGCCGAGATGCCGACGCTGTGAATATACAGAGCTTCCCGCCAGTTGTCAAGGCCATTCGTAAAGGGAGCTCTCAAAAAGCGGTCATGGAATTGTCGGGTTAAGCAGATATGGTTGAAGAAAGTTGAGATAACTTACATTTTTCACTCAATCTGCGCTCCTTTGATTCTTCAATAAGTTACTGTGTTCTACATTATGGCATTGATTTGCTCACACTAGTTAACCTCAAAGATGTCGCGAAAAAAAGCACCTCGTACCTTTGAGTTTGCAATTATAGGTAGAGAGAGGTACACATTTAAGTATAAAGATCAGATTGATAGTTTATTAATAAAATTATAGAGCAAATCAATTAAAATACGGAGCCGCTGAACACCCCACAGCTTTCGTCACACCCCACTATTTATGGCACCCCTCAATTACCAAATACAGGACCAAAACCCCCTTTACTATAAATTTTGAGCGTTGATTGGCTGCAGCAATCAGGGAGTTTTGTGAGATTATAACATTAAGACCTTCAATATTCAGGAAATTTGCTAAAATCGCGAAGAGCACATGAGTTTCGGAATTCGAAAGAGCATAATGATTTTGGATTTCATCGCTTGCTTGTGTGCAGCACCCGAGACAGCTCTGCGACAATGCTTATGCTCATCGTGCTAGTGCGAATGCGAGCACCGTTAAATCCATCCACCAACTGTTATTGCTTGGTACTGGATAGCGAGCCGAGTAGGACAGCAGAAGGCGATATAGCACTGTTTCCAACGCCCGACCAACTCCGCAGTAGACACAACCAGGCTCTCGCATCGTCGTCGTTCGATCCAGCATACAAAAGAAAAATCTTCACCAGCTGCCTTAAAAATAGAACGGACGCTTGATACTTATCGGGCACTAAAAAGCTTACAGACAGCATGCCAACCGGCAACTGCATCTCTCCACGTAACTTGTCAAAGTCGCAGCCTATGTAGTACTGCAGCGATGCCCACTACTCTCTCGTTGCTACGTTCGTTCATCCAATCGGTACAAAATATCGTCGCTTCCACCTTTTCCTAAAACCTTTCAAATTAATTCATATTTTCGCAAATAAGACTCTTAATCATATACGTACATGACAGTTGCCTGCTTCCACTGCGTACCAACTCTCGGTCTGTACGTATAGACGACGAGCTTCCCATCGATCTTTGTAAGCTGTTGTTCGAATGTCTCGACATTTGCTCTGTATCTCTTGTCAACATACTTAAAAAGTCTCTTGATCTGGTACGCAATCTGACTTGTTAGTAGAAATTTCTCGCCTAGCCAAAGCTCTCCACGAAAACGTCTTACTGCCCAATTGTCGGTGGGTTTGTTGTGCGTCCTCTGAGTCTATAGCACCGGCACAAATTTGTTCTCCTCTGCGTCGAGCTCGCCGACTTAAACTTGGCTTCAGCTCCACCTTCGTATTCAGATTTTACTTCGACTTCCACCCGATCCGCGCGGCATTTCTGCTTTTTCCTTTTTTTTCGACTTTTTGTGCGTTTTTGTGTCTCGACAGCCAATCAAATTCCGAGAATATGGTGTAGTTCTTTCATATTAATATCGCCAATAACAAAAAATTAGTAACGTCCGAACGTGACAATGCACTTCGTCTCAATACGGAAATTAGAATGATAATATTTACTTCGTCGTCGCGGTGCGAGCGTCATAAGTAACATAGCAACACTACGGTGCAACATCATCACATTATATTTAAGAGAAAGCTGCTATTTACTTCACACCCTACTTTTGATAACACAATACAATTGTTGCATTTGATCGGGAAAGCTATCCATATTTGCTAACATCACAATCTCACATGATTGCGTCATAAAACGAGTAAATGTAGATACAATCATAACAACAAAAATAGCCATAGCAAGTTAAAGTTGCAAGGTCTCTTAGCCTGAGTTAAAGGACCCTTTAGGTAGCAACGAGGTCTAAGGAATCGATGATGCTATATGCATATGCTTTTGTCATTTTCAACTAAGAAGAAGGCTTCTTTGCAGTTTGTAAGCGACGGGACTGGTAGCCGAGTGCATCTATTCCTGTATACTAAATGCTTGCTATTTTTGGCATGCCGGAACCTAAGGATAAACCTGTGTAACATGATAATGCAACGCTGCTTTTTGTCAAATTTGGTTTGAAAAGTCCTCTTCTCTCATTCGACTTTTAATCCTCCACATATGCAGCGCACACTTCTAAAAAAATTTTAAAGAAATCGATGGGCTTATTTGCGCAGACTTAAGCTGAAGCTCATGCCAAGTATGAGATAAGAATGACACCCTTCTTCTTGACAGCTGATAGATCACACCAACGACAATAAATTACCTTTTCTAACATTTGCACTCCACAAGAGTCAACAAAAATTTAAAAACGTGCGATTATTTACGAAGACTATTTTTTTACATTGTATTTGTACTTCTCCAAAAATCTATATCAACACATAGCTAATTCCCTTACCGCATGTAAAATCTGGGTTGAGATTGCAATCGAAACTTTGGCAGCAAGCTTAAAGAACACCGTATGTCGATGAAGACCAGATACTGATGTCGGAAGTTCAAGCAACCATTTTACGAGCGCTTTGATAGGGACTTTTCTAGCTCAATTTTGCATTATAATATTAACCCTCGAAAGCCAATATACAAATCACATGGTGTCCGCAAAACCTAGGGTGATGTTGCCGGTCGGTGCCACGGAGCCCAATTTAATGGAAAATATGGCAATTGAATCGCGATTTAAAACCAATCAGAAGCAAAGAGAAAGTGCAGGAAAGAAATTGGAAGCAATTGACCGGGCAAAATATCTTCGTATATGTAAGCCAGCAGAGAAATGCTTTAGCGACAAGTGTCGCGTCAGAAGGAAAATTTTCAAGTTCATCACCGTCACATGCAGCTACACTCAATTCGTGGTTTTGTTATATTGCTGGAAAATGTGCAGGATAAAAAAAACTCAATGATGTAATGATAGAGTGGTGAGCAAAAGATGCGTGGCTGCATAAATTAATAGCATAATACTCAATAAACAACACTGGGTTTAAGGCTTCATTTAAACGAGATAGCCTAGAAATTCGTGCCTTGATCGTTTGTCAGAACCTCGATAACTGTGCTAGTTGCCTTGGCACATAATGTCTATTACTTTGACCCGAAGCATTTTTTGTCATCTGACTTGATGCTGTTATAATGCCTATGCAGACTATTGTATCACCTTAGGGGCTTACAAGTGCGGATTTTCAGTGGCAAAACGTAACTTCCATTATGAAACGTCTGAGGATGACGAAGGGGTATCTAAGTGTAGGGTTTAGGAAAAATTATACTTTCTTGCTTGCATATTCAGCTAAGTTGATGTCAGAATGGAGCCGCACCTTTGGGCACGACTTTGCTCGATTTAGGTTTCATAATCAGCTATTTTGGGGCTGTAGCTGTGCAATCTATGGCTGAAAACATCATGCTCTCGTGAGCAATGCTTCCGCAGGGCACTTGAAATGAATTTTGCTCGTAATGTTTGCGCCACTAACCTTAACGAGAAATGCGCAGAAGACGCTGATTACCATGATTAACGGCGCTTATAATGTGCCTCAACCTTCTGAGAGCTCTATTATTAAAGCCACTCTGCCAATGATACCACCCTGGAATTTTCTCGAGTGCTCGAGGAAGATTGAGAATGACGAAGCCCTAGCATCATATGGTGCACTACGTGCTCTTCGCTACGGCGTTGATTGTGATAGCCAGCACAGACGCCGCAGCTTCGGGACTTTTGTCAGGCCCTAGCTGACGCTATGCTCGGGTATGCATGGTCCAGCACGCCCCGTAACCGTGGCTGGTGTCCTAGAGACCCAATGGCATGTTTGCATCCTTTTGAAATAATCAAGCGTTTGTGCTAGGTCTCTTGGGCTTTGAGCGTATTAAGTCCAATGCAGGTTCAATTCAGTCTTAGATACGCATGAGTAGCCGAATTTTTAGCATTAAATATAGCCAAATCTCGAATTTAAGTGTCATGTTGTGATTTGAATCATTGTTCCTCTTGAATATGTTGGCTTTGAGCAATATTGTCGCGTACACGCCTTGAAGCCCGAAGTGTTTGGGCACAAACTTCACGTGGAATTTCTCATCAAGCCATTTAGCTATCCAACCTCTATCAAGCTCAGAGCTACCATCTCGTGGTGTTGGTAGAATACGAGCTTATTCAAGTGAAATGGCTTGCAGCATATTGAAGTATAAGCGGTGTTGTTTCATGCAGACTCTACGAGAGGGAGTACGCACCAAAACTTTAGTGTATTAGTGCACATATTTTAAAAGAGGCCTAATCCACTCGATCCGTCTGACCATCACTTTGTCGATGGTCTGCTGTGGAGATGACTAGTCAAATTTCAAGCCCCTTAATCAATCTACAATAAAAGGAAATTGTAAAGCGAGGATCTGGGTCCGAAGCAATCGACCTAAGGAATCTATGTTGCCTTGATTCACAGGCCGGGAACAGCGCCAAATAAGCTTTTTTTCTTAATCAGTCGACAAAGACAACATAAAAAGGGCCTTCTTCCGAGTCCCTCTGTAGGCCGAGCACAAAATATGTTTTGATGGATTGCAAAAATTACAAGACCGCCAACAAGCTTAACCATAATGCTACCGCTTAAGGCGGGATCACAAAGCATACATGTGAAGAGCCACTTATTTTTAAGTGGGTGTCTACAAAGCCATGCGCCTTCTCTTGGCCGAGATAGCCGCCAATCGGTAAAATGCAAGCCTCATAAAGGATGCAATATCTAAGTCAATATAAAGAAGTCGCTTCACATGGTGATTCACCTATAGGCAGCAGCTCTGCTTTCTTTGAAAGCTGATGGGGTACCGCGCTGAACCGTATCGAAACTTTCTTGTCCCAATCTTTTGACCATAGCATCTGCATGCATGCATACGCGCTTTGGTTTAGATTTGATATAGGCGAGATAGTTTAGCTATCTTATCGTCTAGGGTAAGCGATAACGTACCATTCTACTTTCCCGGCTTATATTGTGCCTCAAGTTTGTACTACGCAAAGTAGGAGAGCCATCTGGTGATTTTATGCGAGAGGCAACGCGATTGTGCTCCTGTGTGTAGCAACACACGATTTACAATAAATGGCTTAAAGCCTCGCCGAAGAACTTTTCTAGCTGTATAGTATTGTACTTAAAGATGCCTTTCCCTTCTACAATCAATTCGTCCCTATTCAATAGCTCTTACTTTTACAAATCAAAAGACTACCCCACTATCACTAGAGGCGATAAACGATATCTAAGACTTTAGGTCTCACAACGCCATCTGCCTAAAGTCGGTGATCTCGACGTTAGTTCGTTGTCTCTCGGTCTCGCTCACCAGCGTCTGCTTGAAACAGAAGAGCCGATGGCAAAGCCTGACGCATCACAAACTACGCTGAATGGTCGTACTGAAAGCGTTAGAGAATGCACAATCCGTGTGCGATTGAGCATTGCTTTTTTCGCTTCTACGTCGTTTCCAAAGTGCTTATTTTAGTAATATAATTTTATAAAATCAGCCAATAAAGATGGCCTTGCCCTTAAGATGATGCGTCTAAAGTCCACGCTTTCCATTATAGTGTTTTAAATTCATTTTCTTTTGCGCCGGTGATAAGCGTGTTTGCATCAGCGTAAGGTACATCTAAGCGCATGCACTCAAGCACTTCCGCAAGTGGGCATTAAAGTTTTTTATCGTATTTTCGAGCTCTACTAAATTAAAGGCAGAAGTGTCGTTTGATTGTGTCAATGCATACACCCAAAAGGGCCGAACATGGGCGATGAAGCATTACAGACGTGTTTGAGAGCCCGTGGGGTAGAATTTACCACTCCCTCAGCATATTGCTCGGATCAAGATATCTGGTCAATGGCATGCTACACTTTCGCATGAGGACGTGACGATTTTTGTATTTTCGCTTTACATTGTACATCCCGCTAACATGATTTGTAACACAATCTTCCTGTGAATTAACGTCTTTTGAAGCCTGTCCTGAAATTCTTTGACAACGGATGACACGGACCATTGCTTGCTGAAGCACTTAAAGCAAATGGTGTTTGTCGTGAATACTTTGAAAGCCCGGGTAAAACTGTTTCCGTGCGAGCACGTCATTGTGCAGTCGATTTATCTCAGCCTTCTTGACTTTCTATGGCTCTTCAAGCTCTTGTCGGTAAAGAGCGGCTTGATCCCATTCAACCGAAGCAACTCTTACTTTGTTTTGGGAATGCCGAAGGGAGACGTTTAGCGTTTAGAGCTGCCAGTTAGTTGCAATTCAGGGAAGTTCCTCCAGCTTGTAAGCTCACAATTATTTAAGCTTGCAAACGTGCGAGCAATCTCGGAATGTTACGTACATTTCATCGTATCGAATATCCAAGTTACGAGACTAAGGTGCAGATTTTAAACGCTATCCTGAGTTTTGAAATGAGCTATCGCGCGTTCACCCGTGAGGCTTTCAGCTACCTCTTTACCAAGGCAAACTGATTTTGGTAGAGGTGGCGAAAAACAAGTTGGCAAAGTTGGCGCCCGTCAGCTGACGATCCAGGGCAGCATCCGGTCGACAAGTTTACCAAAAGAGCTTATGAAGAGCCCGGTGTTTTTCTTAGATTGTCTGCAATTTGCTTCGGCGCACTGTGTAGATGTCAGCAGACGACGCGTCAGGCATTCAGGTTACAGTGTTTGTACAATATAGACCGTACGAAACCTCCTATCATTTTCTATGCCTGACAGCTTTCAATATTGTTTCGAAGACAATCACGTCGCAGCCAAACAAAGAACTCCAACCCGGCGTACCCGCGGTGGCTAAAGCGATCGAGCTGCGCTGTCGTTTTAAATCCTGATAGTAAGAGCGCTTTTATAGCTTTTCCAATGGTAATACAAAATTATAAATTTAGTCTGTTATACAATGGCATTTATTCCAAAGTATACTAACTTAGAAATAGCTTATTCTGCGTCCATGAATCTGATTTAAATGCGTATCTAGCTTCATTCTTTTCAACAGCAACACCATACTTCGATACCGAGTGGTTGAAATATACAAACTCAAGAGCAACAACATCTTAGGAGGAAACCTAGCTCCAAATTGTTTTTTTTCATAGACATACGGTCTATTTGCCAGAGCACAGCAAATTCTGCAGCCAGTGAGCTTGTAAGAATGTGTTGAAGGACCGACTGCAAGCTATTCGATTGCGCAGCTAGCACACAAGTCTACCCGAAGAGACTAAGCTTAGAAGTTTGAGAAACGCTCGCAATTATATTCTTGCTTATCATCCGGTCATTAAAGCTGACACATATATGTTCCGTGGTTTCAACGAGGTAAAAGGCAAATGAGCGAATTCGAACAAACAGCCTCCTCACTTATTGAGAAGGCACGTTGTATGTTTCATCGTAGAAGGTACATTGTGTCTTATATTGTCATTCTTAATGGGTTCTCGTGCGAGCGCTGCTAATAATATCACACGTGATCAAATCTTACAAACATTATACAGGAAGTAGATTTGAGTCGTGTAGCATTTATAGTCTTTCTGATCGGCCGGGTATGATGACAAAAGAGAGACAAGTCTCATCCTACTATGTTTTTGGATGTGGTCGGCTAAAGCACGAGTATTCAATGATAAACCGCCGTTGATTACAAGAATTCGTGATTGCTAGACCCATTACTAGCGCGCACGAGGCTCCGCATAGGTCGAGGCTTACTAATATAAGAATTAGCGAACGTTTTGGTGTCTTGATCAAATTACTCAACGCACATAGCTCGACATCAAATTCTTGATGTTTACGGAATACTGACGAGCATCAATGTAAAATACCCAACCTAGCGACATCTCAACGAAGCTAAATATTGCTCATAAAAGCATGATTAGTCTTAAAAAAAAGATTGGGCCTACACGAATTATAAGCTCTAGGCCTTAAAACACTCACGATGATTACCAGGCATTTTGTTAAGAACTTTATCTTTAAAGAAAGCAAACGCTGTCAAGCGCCCAAAAATTGCCTCAAATAGGTGGAATGTGTCGCACGATTGACTAGTCAGTATGCTTATATTACTGATACTTTTTGGTTAGTGAAGGTGACGTGCACGAATATTATTTCACCTTTAATACTTAATATGACCTTTTATTATCAGTTACCCAAACTATACACGGTCTGATGCAATTCTCACATCTTGTAAAAATACTCCGCGCACAAAGCTAAAGATACCAGTAACTAGACATTGGCGACAAAATGTAAGCAGCGAGCACGTTTGCGTTTATATTTATCATTAGCATGGTGTAGTAGCGTATTGTAAAATCATCTTTAATTATATTAGTTGGATGACAGAAAATTAGAGGATAAATAGTGCGACTCTGGAATGTTTACATATAAATGCAGTTCTGCATTATGTACAGCCTTATAAAGTTGGCAAAGTTGTCATGTTAGGGAACAAAGCACGATTACGACAAGGATATAGCGAATCTGGTTTACTTCTCTACATACAAACCATTTTCAAGCCAGAGCACGTATAGAAATAGTGATTTCCGTAAGCAGTGGTGTATCTAGATTTGTAAAATTATCGAGGGCGAAAGCGGCTATTGCACATTATACGCGCGACTAACTTACACAAAAAGCGGACGAAACTCTTAAAGCGGTAAGCCAAAATATGAAAGCTTCATTGATAAAGTCCGCACCTATACCTAAGTTACAATTACCCAAACAAGACCTAAGTGTCGGCCAGTGCGAACATGCTCTGTGATCCCAACGGGAAAAAAAGAACTTATTAAAAAAAGTGTGTACATTTATATCAAGTTGCTTTATATAATTGTTTTCTAGGGATATAGAGACTTTTATTGCGAGCGCTACTTAAACTTTAACACAAGACTGAATTCTACCAAAATCTTACGGAAAATGAGTACAAGTGGTGCGAACCACTTAAAATCTTATCAGAAGCTCAAGTGTCGTAGTAGAACTAGAAATTAAT
This sequence comes from Plasmopara muralis, assembly GCA_003676415.1. Lineage (NCBI taxonomy): Eukaryota > Oomycota > Peronosporomycetes > Peronosporales > Peronosporaceae > Plasmopara > Plasmopara muralis. The sequence continues at coordinate 99,452 of RCHQ01000079.1, read as the reverse complement.
ACGAACGCTCGTAATATGTATATATATTACGCCACTTCTATTTTTATCAAAATTCAAAGCGTTTTGCATTTAAGAGTGGTCAGCTGAATCACATATATCTGCTCGATGACCATCGCAAGTTAAAATAATTGTCATTGCTGGGCGAGTAGGAAATTTGCATAGCTTTTCGAGGCCGATATACCAACTATTGAATGCTTCGATGAATGATCGAATCGCGCAGCACATGTATAGCGCTCAATAAATACAACTTATTGACCTACCACACCCCAAAGTACATTAATTCTTCAGTAGAACTAACTTGAGTGCAAGCTTTTGACGATTAAAGCAGATAAGCCAAAATTGTGACAAAAATTTTCACCAGGTCTATCAGTGTTTCAATTTCTAACCGATTCGCGCGTTACCTGGCATTGTCATACAAACATCGTCATTAAAATGCACATTTGACGCCGTCATGCGCAATTGTGAACGCAAAATTACTTGCCAAAACACACAAAAACTGATTGATCGGTGGCGACGACGTGTACCTAGCTTTAGCATTTATTGTTGCTCATTTGGTTGAAAGACGGTTATTATGCAGTGTAAAGTCTATCTTTCGCCTACGCAAATAAATTTACCCATGCCAAAGCAATCAAAAGAATAAACACCCTTTCCGGCTTGCACTGCCTGGAAGTCATACTGGCTTCTATGTGCTATGTGTCTAAGGAAACAGCTAAAGTTGCTGCACTTCCCGCTGCCAAGCAGCTTAATGCTTCACGGCACTCGATCTCCACGAGCAAATTATACGCTTTATAGCCTCAATACCACAGAGTTTGGTTGTCTTGACGGTAGCGTTTACTGTGGGGTCTATGCCAGCGAAGCTTAAGGCTTTAACCTTTTCTCCGGATCAGAATATAGAAATATCCACCAAAAATTTGAGCAAATAAATCTCATACATAGTTCTCGTCCAAGATGCTGATGACTTTTCCCCCGGTTAGGACTTCGTTCTAACAATTTTTGGTCAGTGGGACATCAAACCCACTTACGTAACACACACGCAATTATATTTCGGGCATGCAAGGTGGTCACACTTTTGAAAGTGATAATGTTAAGAGCAGAAGAATTGCGGTTTTAATCTAGATTGCTCGCCCGCTTTCAGATCGAATGAGGCAACGAATTGGTTCCGGGCTGAATAACTAAGCACTTCAGTCACACGATCGGTAGAAAGATGGCCACTTGAGTGGCTACGAGTGCAGATGATCAGGTACGCATACCGTTTGCACTTTTCTTAAAAGGCCAGGCTATGAGCAAAGCGCTCATACTTATCTGAAGGACGTTCGATTGATATTACACTAAGGAACAGCTAAGAGCAGCGTTTCTTTGGCCAAGCTCTGCTAGTGCTTATGCATTTTTGCATGCGAGCAAGGTGTAAACTTCATAACTTTATTTAAAACAAAGGTAATTGACGGCCTCTCTCACTAGGACGCCAATTTTCAAACGAATTGAGGTCATTCATTTCAAGTACAGTCTAAGGGCTAGCCCGCCTAGCATTCAAGTCTTTGTAGTGCGGACGATAAAAGAGACGATTTATTTTGCTCTCGTTCTTTATAGAAAATCACAGCTACAAGAGAGCTTGCCCCAATGAAATGATGTGAATGGGTAGCTTCTCGCTCTACAAGACCCTGAATTGTGGGGTCCATGGACCTACTGACTCGGATCAAGACCTAATAGATCAAAGCGCCGCCAATGAATGCATCGTCTGCTGCTATGGCAAGCATGAACACAAAATCTGCGTTCTTTTCAAAGAAGGCCCACAAATACGACCTGTGTGATTTTTGAGTAATTCGTCGATGTCAGACTTCGCCCCCCCATAGCCAGCCAGTAGAGATGAGGCAATATGCTGAGACTGAACTACTACTCATGATGGCTAATTGGTTAAGACACATCAAGGAAATCAAATCCTTTAGAGCATGACAGGTTTTTTAAATGAAGAATCCCAATCGCCAGCTTGCATATGATTGTACGCGCGAATGTACAAGGTTAGATCTTGAGTCTTGTCAATCGATTTTTTGTCTACCACAGTCGTCTGCCGGCGCGTCGGGCAACTTCGCGTGTCGGCAAACAATTGTGCTCGAGTCAGATAGATGGACCGATCCGCTTAAAAGAGCAGCAAAAGCAATCAAATTTCGGTTTGGCTGGCAAATGCATTAACTGTCGAGGCCCCGGAGACAAAATTGCACCGGCTGAAAGATTGAGCTACAGCATCATTGCTTTTTCTTGACATAGACGAGTATGGCTTGGTCCTAGGTTTGCCGTGGCTATAATGTCCGGAATCTCGATCGATTAGCAGGTCAAGCCCATAGGGGGAAGCCTAATTGCTTTACGCAACAGGACTTCGATTCGTCATGTATATACTCCTTTTTCGAGTACGGCTCCTTGCAAAGAAAGCAAGAAAAGGTTTACCGCAGAATAAATATGGGAAGTTTTAAAATCTAGAGAAGGTAGACGTGACGACGTTTTTAAATTCGTTCTTGAGACATATTAAGACTAAGCGGGCAGATCAAGTGCCGAATAGTAAAAATATAGCGCTTGATTTGAAGATAGCATAGCGACACCAGCTGCAGGAAGCAATGTTCCGCAAGAGGGCTGACAAAAAGCCCCCTGAAAAAGGGCTTACAGGTTCTTGCATTACGCGGTAGGATTGCAAAAAGGAGCCTTATCAGAGCTTCTCAGCCTCAAAGACCCATAGCTACTTTGTTCATGGCTAAATTGAAAGCCGAATATATCTCGAATTTTTTTCCAAACGATTATAGCCATGAGGATATATGAATCATTTTTTTTGGACAAAGACATCTTGAATAAGCTTAGTAGATAATTAGAAAATTTGAAATAATCCAAAGATCTGGTATATGATCAATTTCTTAAAAAGAGAGGGAAAAATCTCCTCGTGTCAAGCACAAAGCAGGCAATCATCACTGCAGCGAAAGCAGTATGGGCACCTTTTACGCTGATAAAGCAAAGACTGGCATTTCGCGGTACCGCACTCATCATCGACTTTCTGAATTGAGAAAAACGAAAAGAAATTTTAGCTAGTACATGTTTACAGCAAATTGATCAAAGCAACGGTACCAGCAAAAACATCCTTTCCGAAGAAGGACGTGTCATTCAACAACATGAACCGGGTGTATGGCGTAAAGTGACTTAGTTTTATCAGCGGCTACTATCGGATTCAAAAAAAGAGTCGATTAAACGTTTAGTACGCATGGCAGTGTGTAATGGAGTGCTTAGTGATGCTAAAAGGGTTATCAAAGGCCTCATCTAGTCACACATTTTCTTTTTCCGTTCACATTTTTTCCTAGACTCACTTTGACGATTTATTTGTCTCCGTAGGCCCATTTCGACCAATTGAGGTAAGTTATTGATAGTAAAGTAGACTGAGAAGACATATGCCGATGTCAACAAATGCGTCTTTGTGCTATACAAGATCGAAATTCTCTCTTATATCGTAAGTTGCCCTAAAGTTCAAGCAGAGAGTAAAGATCGTTTTCCTTGACGTATGTCACAGAACAAAAGAATTTAAAGTAGTGGTTAGGCCTAGCCAACTATTTGCCGTAGTACATGGCAGGCTAGGTGGGATCCCTTAGCCTTCTGTTTGATTTATTGAAGTAAAATACTGATTGTAGCTGAGAGAGCCAGCACCAGATATGCGAATTTCTAAAGAAGGACAAATTCTCTATCTTTTGTCGCAGAATATACACTTATGTTTGATACAAGTCTGATTAAGTCAATGTGCTTGCTGACGTGCTTTTACGCAGTCCAATTTATGTGCGGGCTCCTAGTATCTTATCCAACGAGCTCATTTGTCACAGATGCCAATTTGAGCCTCGAGTGCGCTCTTTGTCGCACAAGAAAATCCAAATTGGGATGTCTAATTTCCCGGCAACAGTCTTAGTTGCATCGCACTTACATCTTTACGAGTACGCAAACAATAGACTACACGGATCCTCAGTCTAAGGCTCTGTCGTTTCGGTTTTTTAACCAAAAAGACCTGGAGCCCGATATACTATTGGAGGCATAAGGAGCTTTAACAATTGGTCATCTAGGTGGGGAACTTTTACTTAGCATATTGGTAGAATTACATGCATACGCAAGTGACCCAGTATGTAAAAATCTATAAGACCCACTAAAATTCATAGGAGAGGCTAAAAGCCGGCTCTTTTACAGAGTCTAGAGAAACCAGCGAACTGTTAAGAGCTTAAATCTTTGAGTTTGCCACTGACTTACCATAAATAAAAGATAATACGGGCATAGTCAGCCAGAAAAGTCAGCAAGGCTGATTGTGGATATCGTATCTAACTATTATGGCTTGCAAAATAAGTTTCCTCGGATAGGGACAGCTTTAAAAAAAGCGATGTTGCAGCCTTTGGAAACCCTCTTGTTGATGTTAATTGCTGAATATCATCAGACAAATTGTTGAACGAAAAAATTATAATCGTGAACTTGAATGTACAGAACACAATAAGGGCGAAGGCGCCGGATTCAAGGACCAAAAAGCTATTAATGGTACTCAGCAAATTACGATTCCGCATCTGCTGGCTTAAACTCTTTTACGTAAATGGATTGAGACACACCAGAGATCTGCAAAAAGAGCTTTAAATCAGAACACTTTTGCGATGAGAATGTCAGAGGAACGAAGAGTCTATCATTAGAATTTTTAGTCTTGACTACTTTCGACTTTCGACCAATTTTACGAGCTTTGGCTTTGAGCAATCAGTAGGGCCAGAAATTTAATTGCATCCGCCCAAAACAAACATATTCAATTAAAAAAAGACAATTTAAATAGATCTTTTAGAAACGATAAAATATTATTAGATATTAAAAACACTCACTAAAATCAGAAACTTTGGTATAACGAACAGCATGAAAATCGTTCCATCAGGTTTTAAAATTGCAAGCGTTGGCGTACACCATCATTCTCAAATGTTTTACGTGGATCGTTTTGGGAGAAATTGCGACCTTCGCAGCTTCAAATTTGATACAATTCTTGACAGGCCCTAGGACATCCATCAGTTTATGTAAGGCGTTTTAACGGGTTTACGATCTCAGACTCAAGTCTCATGTGACTCTTGAGGTGCCCACAGCAACAGTTCGACCATTCTCAATCTTACAAAGTGCTTACCAGAATTACCACTTCGATATCAATATCGCTACTATTGGACTCAAATTGGCATGCTTCATAAAAATTATACCTGGAAGGAATGTCGAAAGACCCACCATCGAAAGTTCTCCAGACATGGGAGGGAGGCACGAAATCGACCGCGTGCTAGACACAATATGCTGTGGCACTACTGCCTCAGAAACAATGTGAGGTTGTTGATGTCTTTTTTGCCGAAAATACAAGAAATGACACTGCGAGGGAGTCAAAATACCAGCTCTGGTTGCCGACATTTTGTTTTCAAGACCCAAACTAAACACTGGCCCAAATGGCATGCTTTTTGCAGTGCAGGTTGCCTCTTGCTCTGGAATTGGTATATGGCTGCTTGCTCACATAAATTAAAGAGTCGCATATACTCCCGCGGTACTTAGTGCATGCTATGTGAGTAACTAGTGATTTCACGATAATCTTTTAGCGTTTCGGAGACGATTAGTCGTCGAATTGGTAATTGTTTCGATGCGACTGAACATATTGTAAACGTTTACTCGCTCAGAGCCGTTTGATAGGATATCAGCCAACTATGGAGGCATATTTAGGCAAACAAAGGCAAGCTTTTGAGGCCATAAGGATCAATCAACTTGAGCTCATATTTGGCAATATGAGCTCACGATAGTGTTTGCTTTGTTGGCAACCATAAGGCTCATGCGAGCCACGGGGTAGTGATACGTCACGCTCCTAAAAGTTGAGGAAATGGTCTGGCTTAGCGGACCATCTGCACAAATACGATGCTGGCTATGTGAGTTTATAAGCCTCTATGGTGCTCGAAGAGGCAGTCTCGGCATGCTTTTTACAGCATTGAGAAAAGCCTTCGGCCCATTCCTGTTCTGTCGTTTCTAGATGAGACAAAGTCGCTCAGCGTCATTCGCGACAAATGCAACTATGCTATTGAAAACGTGCTCCTTCAGATTTATGGGAATGAGTCATCCTGTTCTAACCCAGGCAATCAAAAGATGCTGAGCCCGTTCACAACAAGAATCGACGTGCCATAAAATCTGCAAAAGTATAGCTCCTAGCGCAACATTTGAGTTTTAAGTCCTTTGTACACTTTTCCAACCACGCACTGTTGAGGACGGCGATAAACACATTTGTTAGTCTCTGAAAAGTGCAAGATTGCTGCCATTCTTCGCGGAATATAATGATGCATTGAAAACAAGTTTTGCAATTCTAATGTATTTGCCGACGCGCTTTCGCGTAGGCTACATTGTGAGCTAGCCCATATCAGCAGGATGAAGCTTTGTAGTCAAATGACTCGTCCAGCATACTAAACAGGTGCCAATTTGCAGCAATTAGTGCATTCCTCATCGTAGACACAAAGGCATTAATGCGCTTGTCGGAACATCCTCCTAATGCCAATCGTGAATTGGATGTTGCATCAGGAGTAGCAATTTCTTACTTCTTTAATAGTCATGGCAGATCGCCGGCTTCTGATGAGAAGTCCACATCTACGTCTACTAGCATCCTGTACATAGAGTCTCTGCTTTTGCCGCTACCCACATTCGACTTTAGTATGCGGTATAGCGTATATATGTCAATGTAATGACATCAACTGTTGTTGCCTTCTTCGTTTGCTCGATGCTCAATACACTTCTGCGCAAAGCTCCTCGGCTACAGCAGATGATGAGAAAGTGAAATGCCATCAATTATAGTAAATTGAAGTAAATATATGACATTGTATACGCGATGTTTTTCAATCTGTCTCGAAAGGTGGTCACATTTTAAAGCGAGTTCTGTTTCTGGAAGCCTAATTACTTTGATCATTTCCCTGCGGCGTGAAAAGACTAAATTGACATATATCAATAGTACATAAGAATATCTATCCAATATATTTTCAGGCTCGGTCACAAATAAATATTGCGTTAAGCGTCTGAGTGGTGCTTTCACCGCAGCAGCACGATAACTGCGTAGATGCTACAATGACAAGTTCAGGCATACAGACATCTAAAAGATACTCGTAATAACCATTAGAAATTGGCAATTTTTAAAGTGTACTCAAATCGCTAGGATTTTTAGTGTCATCGATGGGTCTTACGCGTACTAGCAAAAACAGTCTCATCTGACATTCAATAGTTTCACGAGTAAAAGAGATCTTTGAATTCATCCAGGCAGCAGTACGAAAATTGAGTTTCTTTTGGTAGTAAGCTGTAAGACTCTCAATTGATTGCCTGCGCAGTTCACCAGGTCTTTGTAGATCTGAGCAAATAACTTCGATATGATCATCGCTTTCGGCTCACCAATCCCTACTTTGGCCTTAATGATACCATGAAGTCCGCAAAGCTCTTACAAGAATGCATTCTAGGCAACACCGATCACTCCTGCGTATTTGAGCCTTCGAAATACATATTGTCACAAAGATTGATTCGATCATGACCATCTTCGAGACGCAAAGTGCTCAACACTTAAAGCAAGGTTAGTTGGTGACTTTGTCATGGCTTTGCTGCCAAAAGAATTTGTTTGCCACCTTCAGAAAAATGTACGCTGCACACGTTCTGGATCCATACCTAGACCGCAATAAAGCAATTTTAACAAGTTTGTCACTTCCTGAACCGTGCCCATGACAATAGAAGGTGTGCTTTGTTGCGCTTACCAATACGTTTAAAAACTGATCGTCGCCAATTGCTATTTGCTTTTCAATTATGCCGATGAAATCTTAAGAGAGTCAGCATGTGCAATTGTCTTATGTGTTTTAAAAATATACACCCTGGGACTTTCTTGGGATGCTAGCATGTATCAGATTTTGCTTTTGTGATTGCCGAAGCGAGAAGTACGTCTCATGAAATCACTGCTGCTGAGAATTCATGCCTCGCGGTTATATTGCTACGAATGGGCTGACGGCCCGCTCATACTGTAGAGTGCATCTGGCCGAGTTTTTTATTCAGAAGTTACCATCTGTGCGGCACATCATTAATTTACGTCGCGATCTTGTCACTTCCGCGGTAATTAAAGAGATCGATAGCGAAGTATTATATACACATAAGCGTTTGTTATTGTACAATTTGAGTTAGAAGTACGACTCCAGTAAAGGATCTCAAATACGGTACCATACGCAGAGCCAAAACCCTTTAGCCCAAACCCAGTCTAAATTTTTGGTGTTGATACTTATCAATAGTTTTCCTGGCAAAGGAAGCCATGGCGCCAACAGGTTTCTTCTACACGCTGGAGAACAGTGCTCCAGAATTGTTGGAGATTCTTTACAAAAGCGCGGCAGATGACGACAGCAAAGATCTTGACTCCACTAAGCCTGTGTACCTCGGCGATTCCCGCCGCGAAAACCACAATGAGTCGAAGGCAAATCCTGTGGAGCATAAGGGCATTCGTTTGCATGACTGGGTCATTGGCTCCAACAAGTCTCACATTACGCCCATTGACACGATAGACGAGTGAGTCATGCATTGCTATTCTTACCGGAAATGATAATCGTTGGTTAGGGCCATTTAAATGTCCTGTATGGTTTTAGGATCGGCGAGGCGGCCAAGCTGACGCCACCGGAGATGGTATTCGGGAAGAATCAGCTGCTGCTGTTTCACGAACCATCGGGCATTTGCTACAATTTCTTAGCGGTTGAGGCTCTCAAAGGCGCACACTTTCCCCCACCGATCAGTGATGCGGCGGAGGACATTGTGGCAAATCAGCAGCTCAAGGTCTCCATCGCCAAGCTTAATACTAACAAGTGCGTTAAGGTTTCGTAATTGTACAAGTGCCAAATACTTATTTCACGTGCAGGGAACAGGTAAAAGAATTAAATATTTCATACGATTGGACGTACTCGACGGACTACAAGGGCTCACTACAGCGCCTGATTAAGTCGGAAGAGCCCTCTATCGCGTTTACGAAAAGCGAAAAAGATGTGGGGTCGGAGACCACGCTCGAGCGCATAGACCTCATGAAGCTCAAAGAGCGCGAACCTATTTTTTGGTTCGAAGATGTTGCACTTTTCGAGGACGAGCTTCATGACCACGGAGTTTCTGCCATGTCTGTGAAAGTAGTGAGTTGGCTGCAATTTTCGAGGAATAAGGATTGATACAGTGTAGTAACTTGCTGCCATTACTCTTGTCGATGTTGCAGCGTGTAATGCCGTCGGGGTTTTACGTGCTATTGCGCTATTGGATGCGTCTGGACCACGTTGCTGTGCGATTACATGAGACACGAATCCACCACCTTTTTGGCAACGAGTTCTTCTTGCGAGAGTACACGCGCAAGGAGGAGCAATTCGACACGCTATTTGCTCAGGGTCATTCGAAGAACATGGCAAATTACACGAACATTGACACATATCAGCAACTGCTGCCTGTGCACGAAGCTATATACGAAAAAGTGCTGCTTCACTAATCATAACTAGTGTAGCATGCACGCCAAGCAGTTCTCCGAATTATCATAATGCAATTGAATTTTGTATCTGCAAAAGCTATCGATTGCCAGTATCCTATCGATGCTTTACAAGCAGGTCTGATGTCATAACGACGATACTTTCGGCACCAGAGAATACGCCAAGAGTTGCGACGCTATTCGAATTAAGAAAGAATACCACAACAATTCGTATTCGATCACAGCATACGGCAGTGATTTAGCTTCCACTTCTGGCATGACTGCAGCGTAAATGATTTTGCCAACACAGTGGCAAGTTTGGCTACGCCTCGTCAATTAGAAAAATGCCACCTGTTGCAAGTTCATATCCAACGACACACACCACTTAGTCTCCTGCAATGAAAGCTTGACCTCTACTGATCTCTACACTACTGTGCAGTCACCGCGTATCCGACTACTTCATTCGTGGCCCCAAATTATAAGTCTTTGTACAACGCAACGCCTACTAAGACGTGCCAAGGGTCGATTAGATGCTCCACCAAAAGCTCTTGATAGCGATGACCGCTAGTAGAACAAATGGTGCAGCACTTGCGTTCAAAAAAAATGACAACGCCATGCAGTCGATGTCATGACATTTTTTTACTAGGCCAAAAGTTTAATTCTTCAAAGTTTAAAAAGTAAATCAGGTTTTAGTATTGAGACTAGCACTAACAGTCATATTAATTCTGAGCTGAGCGAAAATCAGAGGCCTGGACTACACCTTTCCTGCTTTTCCTATGCAGATTGGTACGACAGCCTTACTTCATCGGGTAGCACTCGTAGTCAATCAATACCTGAGCCATTAGGGACTAATCCTCTGTAAGGATGGAGCATAATGCTGCATAGAAGACGAATATAACAATATGAAGCTCTCGGTGAGTAATACATTTGGCTGCACAAAGACCCGACGCGATTAATAAGCATCTGGTGGCTTTCTTTAGCAAATAATACGCTCTGTTGAAGCAACTCCAATACAAAGCCGTCAGCGTCAGTGACGCCAGAGTTTAAATTGGACGCCCCGCGTAAGCCGGATCCGCTTACATCTAGCGTAATGACCTCAGTAGGAAATCATAGGAAGAGTCTCCCTTTTTGGGTCAGAGAGATCGAACTATTTATAAAGATCACTTTTTTACGAACGGAGCATCAGAGAGTAGCTCGAAGCTCGGCAGGAAAGCAGTCGAACATGCAACACTTCAGTCGAGACGGTGTTCCGCTTCTGGAGTGAGCTAAACGAGCAGATGAGGCAAAGTACGAATGTGCATACTGTACGAGGTTAAGCTGTCCTTTTTGGTCGACTTGTATAGTTTTTTCATCTTTTACTAATAACATCAGTGACAGGCAATAACGGTTGATGCATTACATCCTCGAACGAATTTTCCAAGCAGCTGGAGACGACTTTGCTGGCTTCGGGTTGCGCAGCATATTAGCATTCATTGCTGATTAACCGATTGCTCCCACGACATCACATCCTTATCTCGTAAGCACGTCTCTCGTAGCGACGACACTTCTCACCTGATTGTCTCAATTTGCAACTAGAACAAAACTGTCCAGCCCTACTTAATCCAAGATTCATTTTTCCATCACTGCAATTGATTTTTCCTACCAATTTGTATACATGCTTTGCATACTCAGCAACGTGTGAAATTGACTTGGTTATTTTTAATGGAGATAACAGCTCTCCATAAGCTACAAAACATATAACCCAAAAAACAGAGCATCAACTCACAGGATAAGACAATAGGTTGGATTAAACTTCAGTACCAAGATTGCTGGTATCTGCCATAGCTTCGGTAATTGTCATTGTAAAGCGATGCTCTCCCATCTCGATGAATACGGCTTCGTTATTAAAACGAAAACAATGTTTTTTATATGTAGCGCAGTGATATAGTCAACACGCAACACCTTGAATAATAAAAATGCATCGTTTATCACCTCTCAATACGACGTCTTGTCACTCAGCAATTTGACCAGATATGTTATTCGCAGCTCGTTCTTTATGTATTAAAATCTTGCCTTTTTGGCCTTTCAGAAGAATACCAAAACTTATTTATTAGGCAAACACATCAAAATTCGATCGTCACCTATATAGATCAGTAATTTAATTGCAGACTTCCGTCCCTATAGATCGGAAATTGTGAACAGGCATTCACCGGATAGCGTATACATTTACAAATGACTCCTCTGTCCAGGTGCTTTGATACCCCGGTACACCTAGTAATACTTCATAAAAATCTTTACCTACGCGGTTAGTTTGTTAGTTTGAAACCTTGCCGAGAATCCGGGGAAGTGGTTGGGCCTGAGCTAGCAGCTTCATTTACTGATCTCTCTGATGCCAAGCAGCTGGTAGCGTGACGGCGTTCGCAATCAACGCGCAAAGTCTATTCTTTATTTTCACGCACCACTGACTTTGGTTTTTCCGGCGGTAGCACCTACCGTGGGAACCTAGTCAGGTCATTACATTCAAAGGAAGGAGAAACGAAAACCTTTCATTCGGGTTAGGTATAGAACGATGACCACTACTCATTAAATTTAATAGAGATGGACACCAATGTTCAGGTTCACAAAACATTTGCATTTCCATACCTGAGGTGTATTTGTCCTGGTAACACATGGATGAACAAGAAATCATTGATTTTCCGGCAGCCATTGAGCTCCACCAGCACTTATGCTTTTTTGCGTATAAGCAATGTGGGTGTGAATTTCCTCGATCGAGTCAAGTGAGGACGGCTTGAGGGTTTGCCCGCCTCGCAATATATTCTTCAAAAGAAGGCTTCGGAAAAATGTAAATTGCTCGTCTAGAGGTGCAGATACTTGCTCCTTAAAACAGCGTGGATGGGCAGCATTTCGCCCTACAGAACCCATTAATGAGCCCGCTGGCTCCGTTTCAGTCTACAAAGCGAGATTGACTGCTTTAGTTGCAGCGCGCAAGGGAGTCTATTTTGGCTAATTAGGTTTCGGCGGGGCATTAAAGGGTAGCCAACAGAAGCCGCTCCTCGGGTTAAAATAACGCTGGCCACTAGTGGGGACCAAGTGCCGAATTGTAGGAGAATCAAGTCTTCCGTCATGAACGTAGGCTAATACACACCATAGAAATCCATGCATCGAGAGCTGAGATCATTCAAGAGGAACTAGCAATAGTGAACAGCTAGTTGTACACGCATATGTACAAACTTCTATAAAATATTGAAATGTGACCCGTCGACAAATTTTGCGCACCAGCAAAGTATTCTGGCCAAAATATATATTTCGATGCTTGAAAAACGATAAGCAAAAATAAGTCGCTCTTGGTTCGATTGGTTGACAAGACGCTCAAGACGCCTCTAGGGTCAATATAAACCTAAACGCAAAAATTGAGTGTTTCACACGAAATTATTCCTTGACTTGAACACGTACAACTTGATCCGAGGCATGCTGTGGCTAAGAAGGACGAGCCTTGAACTGTTTGGCGAGGAGACACCATACTTGTTAGCCGCCTAGTGCCGCCCAACAGATATTTAGATAGTTGCACTCTCACTCTTGCTTTAAGTATGACTCCTTTAAAAAATGACATAGAAGGTTCACAGCTGAAACAAGTCTGGGGAGCTTAGAATGTACTGACATCTTCACGTGACTATGTTCAAAAAACACTTCTTACCAGCATTTAAGATTCGCTCTCGAATATGCTAAAGATGGCGCTATGAGTTTGGATAACATAGCTAAAGAGGTCAGCTGTGGGTAAAGAAGCTCCGCAAGTGGGTAGCGTGGGTCCACAAGACAGAACAGGGTTCTTATGTCTACTTTACAAAGCGAAGTACCATCAAGAGCAGTAAGCGTAGCTCCGCTAGAAGAGAATGGGGATAAGATCTTAAGTCAATCGCCGAATGTCACAATTGATCACGTGGCAGACAAAGCGATCTAATTTTTAGTAATAGTCGACGTTTCAGTTGGTCGTTGTGTCTTTGCAGAGCCGTTGCAATTACTGTTGGAGGTGCCAGATATACTGAAAATCAACCATCTCGAATTTACTTAGTTTTTGGCTGAACCAAATGGCAAAATAGCATAATTATAGGCATCTGAGAATGGAAATTCCTCTTGTGGATAGAAATGTATTGTTTGATTTCGACAAATATAGCTTAGAAAATGCTTGAAAGCTGCGTATATTACGTCAGGACTCAGATTTAAAACTAATCTTCTATACAAATGAAATGCTCAGATGAAATTGGTCACCAGAAGTACAGCGGACTGAGGAGTGAGAAGCGAGACGATCTCGAGCCAGGCGTGAGGTATCGTTCCATCACCGCCACGAGAGCAGTGTGCATTCACATAGATTCCACAGCCAATAAGACAAACAACCGCCTGGTGTGCTATTCGAAATCTTTGCACTCGCTATTTTGTGAGAAAATGGAAGTATTGACTGGCTCACGCCTGCAATAAGCTGAATAGTACACTGACGTCTGAACAAACATCCATTCATGACGGATGGGTCTCTTAGCATGCACGCCGTGATATGCATTACCAAAGACCCCTAACGACGTCGGTACGTCTTGTGACATGCTATGGAGATAATTAGCAATTCAAAGAAAGATGTCAGACACCTGGAGGCGCTTGGCCGTCTGCCATGCAATTGATTTATTAATTCCGGGCTTTTGGCAAGCCATACCGTAGCAATATTCCACTCATAGCCGCTCCAAAGAGATCAATTGGCAAAAACCTTATGCTATCATAGACAATTGTTGTTTTTCGAAAGCGGCTGCTTTGCAAGCGGTTCTAAGGCTCGATCAGACCCTGCGATATTAAAAAAAATTCTACTTAGTCCAAACCGTCATGAAAAACTATTGAAGAGAAAAATGACCTGAGGAAGTATTTGCACAGCTACAATGTTGTTATGCAGCTTACTAGCTTACTTTGGGCCTACTTCCGATCTACAAGAGAAACACGTAGGACAGATTACGTAGGACAGATTACGTAGGACAGATATTGAGATGACACTTGGGTAGATTTAAAAGCTCTATTGACGAGCGGATTTGCCAGGCATAAAAACAGAAGTGATCATGAAGCTTTTGGTGCGATAAATGTTAACACAGATGACAAAGTTAAATAATGGGTTCTTCGACAGCGATCTCAGTTGCCGCTGTAGGGTTCTTATATCAAATTTGGCCCGAGCCGCTTTTTCGAGCGACAAAAAATTGAAGAAAGATTTTATAAGCCGAGTGTGTGTCATACTTTCTCTTTTTAGTGTAAAATCCGCTATGCATTGTTTTGAAGATCAATGAGAAAGCAGTTCTTAGTGCTAAGAAGCAAATAGAAAAGCAGTACATGGTCTTACCACTGCTTATTGCATATTAGTAGGAACTAAGACGCGAAGTGTTATCCATAACAAAGATAAGATTTAGCTCATAATTTGAAGGATTGTACTAAATTTTTGTACTAAGACTATGCTGACCCTGAAACAAGACAAATAGCGATCTGCAATTTGCACTGACTCCACGTAAAGCGAAAATCGGTTGAAAATTGACGCTTTTCCTTAGCAGAAAGGAATGACAACTTTGTTACATCTTCTCAGCCTTTAAGCCCGTGGTCACACGCCCGCTAATTTGCTGATCTAATCAATTCCGGCTTACTTTCGAATATTCATGAGCCTCTACTTTAGGTTTGGCTTACGGGAAGTTAGCGGCAACATACGCATTGCGGTATTCGTCAACCCTCTTCCTTGAAAAAAAGCTATGTACTGTGCGATAATACACCACATTCTTAGGCCGACAAGTTGATTCCGGCTGCATTTGCGCTTAACTATACATTACAACGTCTTCTGACTTTGCATTCTTGTGTACGACTGTCTATTATTACACCCAGAAGTTCTGCTGGCTTTTTGTAGCTCAACTGCCTTTGAGGCTCGAAAACCTCTTTTTTGTATCTCTTATTCAAGACAAGTGTTTATGGAACCAGCTATTTGTCCTCGCAAAATTTCGGTCGAACGTAACCAAATGTACAAGGAATGTGATTGTATTCGTTCAAATAAACAGAAGGAATTTCCAGACAATATGTGGTAGGGAAACGTTTCATAAATTGATTAAGTGGATAAAGTGTTGATGGATATAAAACACTTTGCACAACTTTTGTATTTATAATACGTTTCATTAGACTTTGTACGGACAAAAAGACATTAATAGGCTTACTCCATCAACTTTTCCTAGATGTGCGGATGCTCCCGAACATTTTTGTGGCGCGTCTTATTAAATCAAGATCCTTAAGACTCCATTTATTGTGCAACTCCAGAGATACCCCAGCACCCTTTTTAAAGTTCTAACCCCTTTCGATTTTTTCTACCATTGCCACGCCGTTAGGTCATGAGGCTGAGAAGCGAATTCTCCTCTAAGCTGTGCGTGCATTTTAAGCGGCTGGAACTTAAGAAGCGCCCTGACAAACTTCCGACATTTCTTGTTGAGACGCGCGGTAATTGGTTCATTCGTAGTAACTTACAGGCTACATGCCCAAAACAAAGAATTTATTATTAAGTGTCTAGAAATCGGGTACTCATTCTCTGGACACCGGGTCTAATTAGCCCCTTTAAGCTGGGTATCACCCCATCGATTTAGCTCATAGTGCCAAGCAGCACGCTAATTTTTTAGCACACCTTGAGAGCTTTACGAAGGCCAATTCTTACGAGACGGGTAAAAAAATCTCAGATAAAGAAGAACCAGTGCTTCAGCGCAATCTATCGGCAGCTGCGCGCGTGTTTTAATCACAGCATCAAATTTCGCTTTATAATTTTACGTGTCGCCGTGAGAAGACACTTATAGAAAAAGTTTTGAGCTTCGTCTGAGGATCCCTTATATACTCTTTAACGCTGTAAACATCACGGTCTAATAAGGTTACCAGTTTTAAGATCGGCTGTACCTCCAGAGCATTACAACTTAGAATTCAGCCACATCGAAAATTGACTTTTCGTCCGTCAGCTTAGCACTAAATTTGCTTGCGTGATTGGTCAAAGACAGCTCGCATCAGAAATGTCTGGGCTGTGGCATATTGCAAATCCAGTGGGTGGAAACGTAAGATACATGGGGTCGCTCCTACCATGCACCAACTTGCGGCCTATTTACGATGCGCGCGTTACTTTTCATTTAATGCAGCAATTGGTTCCGGGTAGCCTTACCCGCTTTTGCTAGCGCTCTAAGAAGTGGACTACGCGCTCCCCTTTGCGAGAGACTGTTGGCGCTCGCGATAGTGTCGTTGCTTCACTAAGCACGTCATTTGATAGAACAACTAGCATTGGTGTCGCAGAAAGCCGTTTCTTCCTCGGCCTCACGTCTTTAAGTAGCAGCTTCTACTCATCAAATGTGCACGCTTCATATTGCTCTCGAGAATGGCTCTGGCGTTTAGGCCACGAATTCTTTGCACGTCTCATAGGATGGCTACTAACGTCAATGTCGTGCGCAAAGATCTCAACGCTCATCGTTCACTGTAAACACTTTACCGGGACTTTGGTCATTGGCTCTCCTCTCTTCTCGCTGGTTCACAATATCGTTATTAATAGGCATCCCAAATCATGTCTTAAGCCTTAGACATCTTTATGGACCTCCTTGCCTTAACAGGTAGGGGCTTTTGCATGACTAGTGAGTCTGACGACCGGTTTAAAACCTTTATAAGCTTGTCCTCGGGCAATGAAGCCATCTTGACATCGCAATCGTAGCCTAAAAAAAATTATAGAGCTTATTGCGCAAAGATTCAGGCGAGCGTTTGCCGAGGCACTTACGGTGCTGTTTATAGATTATATCGACCAAACGCGGAAGTGTTCGCTGATTACCAGACGAAATATGGATTTAAGCTACCGAACTCAACACACTAGGACTTGGCTGCCTCTAGCGCAGAATGCTGGTAACTTTCTGACCCGTGTTTTGTATTGCTCAAAATACTATAAGGCTTTTTTGGTCAGTGAGGCGTCCAGCACACCCATCTGTTGCACACTTGCTTGTCCAATTCAGTGACCTTCCTCCGACTGCCTCAATTAGCATTCTACGGATATCGAGCCAGGTACCGGGTCAAGCAACTAACTCTCGGGCAAAATAGAGCAATTAGTACGTGAGCCCTGGAGTGCGTGATGCAGTACACGTGTTGCCCTGGAGTGCGTGATGCAGTACGCGTGTTGCCCTGGAGTGCGTGATGCAGTACGCGTGTTTGGCACGAAAAAAGTTACGCGTGATGGGTAGCAAGAAGACTACCCGTAAAGCATACGTGTGGAATACTTCGGCTTGATTTGTCCAAGCGTAAATGTCGCTCTCAATAAATGTAGAAGTACGCGTAGTATAAATAATAAGTTCTCGCTTAATTAGTGCTATCGAAAAGTCAATTGGTGCTCTACAAGTTTTGTGGGTATCTACGAGCCTTGATTGCACTCACCGACGGTTTGCGGCGCCGGATTCTGCACAAAGTTTTCGTGCCTATATGCAAAAGCGACTTGATCTTTCTGATTCTAGTCTATTATTGTGGCCACTGCGCTCCAAACCCTAACGGCGAGAAGCGCACTGCTTTTAAAGATGCCGATCGCCACGTTAAAAAAGCGTCTACGACACCAGACAAACTTTGCGGAAGTGTAGTCTTGACCGTGAAAGATTTTCGAAGTTCAGAATCCCCCATTCTTTACAAGTCTTTAAGTTGATCCATAAGCAAGAATGCTCCACATATAATTGTGGCACTTGACTTTTTTATCGTAAAAAGAAAAATATGTCCCCAGCGTCAAGCGGTGTACTGCATGCCCTTCGCTCAAATGTCGCTCGCGGTCAGTCCAGCCCGAGAGCTGTCTTTGTCAAGAGATGCACGACTTCGCTACTCAACTTGCACCCCCAAAAACAGAAATGGCAGCACTCCGTCCCCACGTTCAGTTTTTGGCTAAACCGATGAGTCGGCTTACCTTAGCTATGCTTGCGTATGATTCGGGGCCAATGTTTCTATATTCGCCTGGCCTAGATTACAAAACGACTCGAGCAATTCTACGCAGAGCACTGGGTGCATTCAGGCTCTTTTTGATATGCTAAGCCATTTTTGACTCGGACATTTGTAATATTTTGGAGCGCGAACGCAATAGCATTACGTGCATTTGTTAAAAGAGTCTTAGTACTCAGTAATACCAAAAATTTATCCGCAAGGAAAAAAGGTTCTCAATTTGTGGTCAAAATAGTTCTTTCGATTATTTTGGCTTTCAAAAAGCTTCGTCGCGTATGTGTCTAGTCTCTTGAACACAAAGCCGTCGACTTACTTACTTATTGTTGGGAACCTTATATCTTACCGATACAAGCTCCCTGCTAAGCAGTTCCAGCCTAATCAGCATTAGAACCTCAACGCAGTGGCGCTAACGGAGCTCGATGTTTATATTGTCCATTTACATGAAATGGCGTATAGTCTATTAAGACATGAGCGGCATTTTCGGTCGCACTTAATGAATGGAAGTATGCTGCTTAAATATATAAATATTTGCGTATCCGTGTATACACTGCGTAACACATTTTGTACAACGCCATCCTGTCACCTTGTCCGACCATCAAAAGGCAAATGGTCCTCTGTTAGCATGTCCGATCTAGTGCCTACAATTTTAACAATTTTCTTAAAGAGCTGCTTAGGCTTTCGTCTCATCGCATGCTTGACGTTGGGAGTCCATACTGTCTAATTACACGGTCGAGGAACAGTGCTACTGCTTTGACACCGTCAATTGTGCTCAGCGCAGCCGCTAGATGGATTAATATGGATCTTAATTTATGTGTTGCCTGTTGAGTCTTTCGACAGGTCGAGCGCAAACTCCATACTAAGGAAGTTTACTGGCATGCTTGCCAATGGTTCCGCCGCATTTGGCACTTCTCACGTGAGTAAGTAAGTACAAATTCTCAAGCGAGATGACTGTCATATGGTGGATCGGGAGTATACGATATTTTAGTTCTCGTCTTCAGGGACCCATATAGTTGCTCGGTAGTACAATAGCCCGGCTTCCACCGAAATTTGATGTTGACTTGTGCTTGGCCGCATTGAAAAATAATTGGATATGGCTTGTTACTTATCACCCACCAATGCTTTAAGTAGAACTCCACATATATCATCTCACGCATCCGCGGCGCGAGATTATTTAATAACAGATTAGGTCATATTGTTAAATTTAAGCCAACTCATAGTTCGGGTGACGCGTTATCGCGCTACTTACACTTGTTTCTCTGGCTATCACTTCTCTATAAAGCAAACTTCGCAAGGAAGGAGAGCGATCTGACCGTTTTTTGCGAGAGGTGAGGCGACAACGTCACATACATTATGTGCGTAAATCATTCATGGGTTACAGCCTACTATAAGCTAAGAGAGAGCACAAGTTGTGAACAAGATGGGTATCTCAAGAAATGAAGACCGCTTCGACTCATGCAAGACCACTCAAATTTGAGGACGGCTCGCAGGTGGACAATGTGCTGTTCTTTTCTTGCTCTGCAAAAGTGGGGAGAATAGTTATCAAATTTTTCGCGTGTGGGGACTGCGCAACTGCAACATCAGACGATTGAACGGTCCAGGCACACTCGGAAGCGTTTAATTACAGTCAAACACTCCCTAAGCAGTCGTTCAAAGAGCAAACTGCGGTCAATGATATGTAGCTCTTTTGCATAATAAATCGACAATGCCCATCGACTTTGGCTAGCGCACTATATGCTGTGTACCTAGCCATGTTGCTTTGTAGCCAATGCTTAAATGGATTAGATTTTGGGCTTGTCTTGCCTTTAATCGTATCATTATTCTCCCTTGTAGAGAGCACATAGCCTAAGAGTATCGTCTTTGTGTAAAACATACATTTACGCCCTCGCCGCCAAAGTTAATTTAGTGGTAGGACCCGTGCATTGCCATTTTTGCTTTTGAGATGATCGCGTTCAGATAGATGCATTGATTTGTATTCGTGTCAGCACGATCGTGCATTTATAAATTACGTCTGCATTGACGTCTGTCAAAATGCTGTGCTGAATTGAGACCCTCATTGGCGAAATACGCGCCGATTTGCATGCATCAAAAGAGTTGTAGCCAAACATATTCAACGCTACACCGATCATATAGCGGACGCGATCCACTGCAAGAGTTTCTCAATCGTTTGCGTACTACTTAACGTGCATTTTAAGGGCCTCGATCGCAATGTCTTGGGTGACTTCCAATCACATCGCTCACGGTATTAAGCAAACCTTGTTTAAAACGAGGGCTGCTAAAGTTATCGATTGCCTCTTAACCTTAACTGGTAGATCCTTGCCCTTATTTTCTAGCTCCAGCTATACATAGTATGCAGCAAGCGCTAACGTGCCACCAAACGTTCGTCAATCGAGCCTCGCCCTTGTTGCAGCCACCACCCTCGCGACTTGATGAGCACTTCTCGATAATTTACATGCCACTCCATCCGCAGTGGTAGGGCCTTGCCTACACTCCCTTAGCTTACAGCCAACCGTACAGATAACGTCATGCAAAGAGTGCTCTTTTCGAAGCGTATCGCTCAGTAATTTTGTGCCACTTCACACGCAGCGATAAGGGCTCACACATACTGCTTTTGTTCACAGCCAGCCAAGTCATCATCGACATGAAGTAAATGCTACTACTTACAAGCATCGCTCCGACGCAGTAATCGGCTCGATCCAGCGTCTGCGTCAAAAGTGCTTCTGCTTAATCAAGGGAGTAATTTTATGACAAAAGAAGACCGGCTAGGAGAAAGGCGGTGCAAGCATATATTATAGACAAATGACGACGGCCCAACTTGCCTGGCGTAGACTATAATTCTAAAGTGCTTTTATGTACTAAATATAGATTCGTGACTGTTTCCTTGTTTTGTTAAAGGGAGCCGCTAACCAGCCCCCCCCTTTTCGCGATCCAGCCCTTCCTTGATACAGTATACCGTTTTTCACCAAACCAGACCTTCTTTGTGTCAACCACACCACTTTCACCAGACGGTCTATTAAGCGTGAAACTCGTGAACGTCTATCGCGGGATCATCGTCTTCAATATAAGATGCAAATACTAGTGTTGATCGCTGTACAGGAAAACCCTTCGCCGTGTGCTCGATATATAAGCAGCAATGGCAAAATCTTCTTTCGAAAGATGGAAGCTACAACAAACATTGCATCTGGTGACGATATGGTGCGTATGCTAGTCACTGATGCTTAGGCTTGATAATTCATGTCAGAGTTTGGTTATCGTACCATTATTTGGTTTTCTTCGCATGAGACGACATCGATTTTTTTTGAGACTGCATTCCATAAGTTCGCCAAAAGGAAAAAGAGCGTGTAACAGCTGCTAATCTCAGCAATAGAGCAACGTCAGGCTTCTTTATATTGGGAAAGAGCGAAGTTTCGGCGCAGCCAAAACCACAAGCTTTGCCGAGATCATTAAAGAAAGTGAATACGGGCAAATTACCACTAGTGTACTAGTGTTAATAACACCCTCACCTGTTGCTTCAAGGTGCGTTTGTGAGCTGCATTTATATAGTTAAATGCTCATTGAGGTCTGTTGTTGAATAACAGGATCCATTCACCCTCCATCAACTCGGTCTCGCTACGTCTACAAAGCGCGTCAGCCGCAGGTAGCGCTAGAGACGACATGACGTTCAGATCTCTTAATGTCTATGATTAAAATCTCACTCTTTGCATGGAGATGAAATAGAACAAGAGGTGCCTGAGAGTTTACAGAAAGTGTCTGCAATCCCATCAGGTTTGTCCTCATGTAATACATCGGGAAGATTACGCTACATCTAATTCAAGCAATTGTTGGCAAAGGAAATTGTTGATTTAAACTAGTTTCGCAAACTTAGCTGGGGTCTAATTATTGACCTTCAGTCTGGCGACTGCTATTGGTATGAGGATTACTTGCTGAAAAATGAGTGTATTTTTCGCGTTTTACTGATCTGAGTTATGAATTTTGCGGTGTAGAGATATTTGCCGTCAAAATAGATTCGACAGGAGGCTATGTTGAAAGCCTCAAGAGCACAAAGAACTACTTCAACGATGCGTACCTCAAACATTCGCAAAGCATAAACACTTGCAAATTTGCACATATGATTTGATAGCGATCGCGACTAAAGGTTATTGTTCTAAGAAGCAGGTTTACAATACAATATTAAGATTGGCAAAAACGAGCAAGTTAATTAAATACTAGGAGACCAAGCAGAGTGCTCTCAATCATCGATAGCACCCAGAGCATCATGGTTGATCTCTGCATTGGCTGGGCGAAATTAACGTTGATATCAACAAGTTCATCGCACCGTCTTCTGATGTGTTCCGTCTGTCCACAATTTCCGCATCGTCTCTCCAGCCAATCATAGATCATTATTATAGCTCTGGGGTATTGCATGAAGGATGACGACTGGTTAGCGGTTTCATTGTTAAATTGGAATCAGCTTGAAAGAGCTTCGGCTATATATTTTTACCCCGTTTTGACTTGAGCTTTTTTCAGCCTTCCACGCGTAGCAACTCTGCTCATTGAAAATGGCCAATCAGCGGTTTCAACTTCGGGCACACGTAAAGGACGTGCATCGCTCACTGCATGTTAGTTGCTTTCGTGTACCGATATCTTTGGTGCTTAAACGTATGTCTGGTCTTCCAGCTCACTGTCGCGTCGTTCCGCGGCGGTGTGGCTCTTAGCAGATTTTGCAGGCCAGTCCGTGATCAAGGTCGAGCCTTGACTGTAGACCCTGTAGAGTTTAAGTCCCTGGCCTCACAGAAACCATACAAAGAAGACGTCCGGTCTCTCGGGTCCAACAAAAAATCAATCTTGTAGACCCCGCGGACAAGATGGGCTCTCAGGCACCACAGGGGCATCAAATGGCTTAGCTTTGACATATAGGCATTAGCTCAATGCTACTGCAACCGGCGCCACAACTCAAGGCAAATGGCGCAACCCACGTTCATCCTAAAACTCTCATAGCGCTCTATGGCTTTATCAAGTGCGTGGCTTGCGGCGGCAACTTACTGCACCACGAACAGTAATAAGGGCAACCGGCAGGCGACCAGGTTGCGTCCAAAGTAGTGCATAAAGGATCTTAATAAGCTGTAACGCTCCCAATTTTGCCGTTTGCCGTGCTCGCTCCTAAGAGTTTTTCAAAATTTTCTGTGTGTGCGGGTCATGCTGGCAGAGTCCATCGCCGCAGACTTAGGACTTAAACAAACACAAGCAATATTTGGATAATGACTAGTAAAGGTACAAAGCATGGAATGAGCCTTCATCAAGCGATTACTCGTCTTTGACCTTTAGATAGCTCGCGGTCATTCGAGAGCCGGTGTAAGATGTGAATTTGCGCACAAAATGTCGACAATGTGAGAGAGAGCACTGTAGCTGTTGGCATCGGCTCCCGTTCATGGAGCAAGCATAAATTGCGGTTTGTCCAGATCTTGTAAACACCAAAGCTTGATGCACAGGCCATATTCCTCGTAACACACTGAAGCATTTGATCCAGTCATCACACACGCAGCGCTTGCTAACAAGACCAATGTTGATCCACGACGGACGAGAGGCGAGGAAAGCTGTAAGATCTGACGCCACAGTTGTGACGCGAGCGTACAGTCAAAAACAGATGCTGCTCAATTTTAATCGCGCTGCATCCGGTCCGCATACAAATGCGGACGCCCGGATGCGATAATTTTAGAAACCAGAAGCGCGATAAATTGGGTGGCAGTGAAACGCTAGTTGAATTGCAAGTTTTTGAGAACACCGGAGGCAAGAACTTGCGTAGCCGCTTGCTGTATTCAGCAAGCGATTTTGAAGTGCTTTGATCTGTTGGTAGTCGACGCGCTGCGAGTGAATATTTATTAGTTGCGACCCACACGACGCAAACGATTGCTGACCGTAGAACATCCGGGATCAAGAATATCTTCGCATCATTTTCGTAGTCTAACTGTGGAAACAATTATCTGTGCGCTTTACTACTTACCAAGTTTGTACTCGTCGTCCCGCTCTATATCGGTTACCAATCTACGTCACTTTGTGATACAATGTACGCAGCCATTTTATTTGTGCAAACGGTCGCAGTGAGACCAAAGTGTAGTCAATACCTCGCTGTTGAATGATGTCTTCAGCTGACCAAGTTTCACCTGCACACTTAAATTTTTCAGGTAAGCGTAGCTCGGAAATGGAAGCAACAGCTACATTGTGGTTCGGTGACCGTGCCAAGACAGCGTCAATGCGTCACCACCGTATCGGATTGTGTTCGCTTATGTTAGAAGAGTTTGACATCAGCGTGGAATAATGTAGCCATGCGTGGCTCGATCCATCAACGCCAAGTCGTTCCACTTATTATCCCAGTGAAGAGTGTCGCACCAAAGATCAGTTGCTAGCCAACTTGAGGTCTGTTCTTACTTGACCATGCTGCCATGATGAAGCAGAGAAATTGTGAGGAAGTCGCTCTTCACTTGATCGTGCTGCCATATTAAAGCGAAAAGAAAGAGAGGAAGTCTTGTGAGATGCTACCACCGGTACGAGGAAGAGCCAAATTGAGCAGCTCTTTGCCTGTTATCGTCTAGTAGCGCATATTTGTATCTTTTGCCGCGGTCATAAACTGTTGCACCAGCTGAAGTCACTGTCTCTGTATAAGAGCTTCAAGACTTGAGATGCCGAGATCATCATCGTTACATCATCAGAACAAGAACTTGCGCGGAAGGGCTGGATGTGTGACGCTTTGCGATCGTGTTTATGACTCAGCATAAACTGATCTAGATTTCCTTACGAATGGTGTGGGAACCGATACATGCTGAGTGTAGTGCCTCAGACGTGAGAGCACCATCGCTTAAGCTACCAAAAGGCGACCTTGGAGCATCCTCGCTCGTCAATTTTATGTCTTGAAGCCTTCGTAGAAGCGCTGCTAGAAAAGGTTAACAATGGAATCATATGTTGACGACTGGCTAATCAGGGATGCTTAGGTACGTCATTGTCTCCGCCCGACTAAGCAAGTGCACCCTAGAAGAAGGGACAGTTTTGCCTTCGATTTAGTGTCAGCAGCATCGACTCGACAAATTGAGCTTTACACCCAAAACTCTACATTCTCATCTACAAGCTCAAGCTGGGTTGGGAGGTTTGTTGTCGATCTTCTTAGAAGAGTCGAGTCGTCTGCAAGGAACGTTTCTGTGCTTGCGTGGTTTGTGCTTAGACACACGCCGTTGCCTTCGTGTGAGCGCAATAGATTGCCGATTGGCTTGATGGTCTGTACGAAGAGCAGTGTAGACAGCAAATCTCCTCGCTTCATTCTTCGCGTCAGGATCAATGCTGGCTGGATTCTCTGGTTGATGACGAGACGCGCTCATGGGTCGGTGTACAGAAACTCGGTTACAGAGCAATTTTGGTGTTTAGAACCCCATATTAACTCAAGGACGCAGAACATAGAATGTCAAGTGACTCGATTGAATGCATTCTTAATATCCAAACACAGCGCACACGCTTCTTCGTCCACACTTTTTAAAAGTCTGTAAGGAACTGGATGAGTGATGGTTCGATCGATTTCTAATGGATATCTCCTAGTCGGAGTGGTCAAGTTGAGGATCATCTGCTGAACACGATACGTCAGCGCCTCGGATAACACCTTCACATCAACTTGCACTAGTGAAATGGGTCGATAGTGGTTAGGATGTGCTCTTGATCAGTGGCGCTACTGCAGACTTGCGCTGAGACGGGAGCAGCGCATGATATTAGTGACGACCATTGCTTACGATGCTTGGGCACGCGCAAAACACAACCAGAGCAATGTGGTAGAGACCAGTTGTTCATCCGTCTATTCTCGTTGCCGAAATCGCTCCTGTGCGTCGGATTGCGTTTGTCAAGTCTGTGGTGGTGACTGCTACACTCTTCGCGACAAATCGAATGAGCTGAGATGTTTTCGTTAGTTACTTTCGCTAGGTGAAGGAGCACATTCTGCCAGAATGACTGGCCTTTCCATCTCAAATTCCCAGTGCTTCTGAAAGAGGAGCAAAATTTTGTGAGATTTCCTCGAGACACTCCGACTCGGTCATGACTTTCTCAATCCTGCTTCGTCGCACACTCTTCTCACCAATGCACTCGAGTTGGTCATCTAGAAGTCAAAGTGCGTGTCTTGGCTGTATTGTCTCATCCTCATGACCGTTATCTTGTAGCTGCGCATATCTTCGTCAAGAGCTCGTGTCTGAAGTCATCACATGAAAAGTGGTCTCATGATCAAGTTAGACGCATGCGTTTTAAGAGCCTGCGAGATCTGTTGTCAAAGCTTCTTCTGAAGATCATGTAGCTCGGATTTAATGTGAACCTTCTATCGCTATCCGACTTTGCCTGAGTTGTTTGTAAAGCGCAGCTGCTCAAGGACCATGTCTGCTTCAACCTTTGATCATAGTTATCATGACGGGAGACTCCAGCAAGTAGCACGGAGACTTCCAGTACCCTTGGCCAAGAAGCTGCTCGTCCGACCAATGTCGAGTGCAGGTCTGAAGAGGAAGAGTCGAGACTTGAATCCAGCAGGGTGTTCGGATCGCCCGGTAAGCACTGCTCCACAGGCATAATCACGCTGTGGATGTAGATGGGGGTACTCTTAGTCATCAACTCCATGACGAGGTAGTAATCGGAGACCACCAGACTGGGATGGTCGACAGCCGTATCAAAACCCGTAGACTAAGAGCGAGTAACCATAAGCACACCATTGCTCCTTCCTCGCGGTGGTCGATGCAGCTGTGAGCTTAATTTTTGTCCACGAAGACCTTGTGCTTGGAGCTCGAGTCGGGGTGAATTGTGAAGCTGGAAAGGTGGGTGCTGTCGCTGAACTTGATTTCTTAGACACGCGACATTGAGTAATTTTAGCGTGTACTTTTGGTATATTGATAACCAATCTTTTTATGCTGTTGGTGTGTACAGTTGAAAGTGTCTTAATAATGTCACCATGAATGCACTATCTAAAGACTTGAATATACATGCATAGAGTGAAAATATGTTTTAAATTGTATCGACGGTCTTGGTGTTTCAAATCTGGGGCGGTAGTGCTGAGCAACGAAGCTTTTGATATTTCCATATACCATACGTCATTGTCATACCACACGCTTGTGTCGGACCACAAACAGTGTACCATGCGCTTTCATAAACGAAACCATGTCGCGTGCACTCTTCATTTGCCTGTATGGACCCTCCGGCGGCAGTAGCGCACGTGTGCACTGAACGTCGTGAGAATCACCGCAAAAGCTGAGACTGCGGGTGTTGGTGGGCGGCCATCGAAGAGACAACGATTGCAATCGGTCCATATGAAGTGCAGCGTCACTGCACGCAGAACACCCCACATGTCATACATGTTGGTGTGTACAGTCTAGATACTACCGTTGCTTCTTAGGGTGGAATCGCGGAAGATTTGGCAACGATTGGCCAAGCCACCCGCATTTGAAACCTCGTTGCCTTCTTACGACTTGAAGCTCCAGCAATGTGAGGTTATCAGATTGAAACTCGTCAAACTTCCGATGCGCTTCAGGATCGTCAAACGAGCGACCGGGCCACTGCGCTCGATCGCTGCGTGCAGAACGAATCGAGGTCCTAACATAGGATATAAGATGGAGTGTTCGGGTGTAGAATAAGCTTGCGGTGCCGTGGATCGCTGGCTTATGAGGTGCTGATCGTTACTAGAAACAATCTACGCTATAAACTTGGGAGCAAGCCCACTCGTACTCGGTGCCTTGGTCACGCGAGTCAACTCTCTATTTGAGGTAGATGATGTCCACTAGTTCGCACATGCTTGAAAAATCTTGCAGTGCTCCGACAAAACCGGTGAGCCCATGAACTCCTTACACTTCGCGATAGATGACTGACCGGCATCATGTTGCGTCGCCAAAAGATGCACTCGGTCGCATGAAGCTGTGCTAGCTCACCAATTTCATTTTCAATTGTCAGCCATCTCCAGTGCCAACGCGCTGGTGAAAGGGAGCAGACATCTGACCGCTTTCATCGAAATGTAGTCAAGGTTTGTGGCATTCTCGACGAATTTAAGCACGCCGCCAAGCTTCTTATCCGCGTTTGCAAGACGATCTGGAACGTCGCTGGAAAGCGCCGTGTCTTCTTCGCCTAGCATTGCTTCGGTTAGATAATGCCTTGGAGATCCTTTTAATATATGTGTGGTGTTTCTAATGGAAGAAGGCAGACACGGTCGAAATCTTCATGGCGTCCAGATGCTTCACATCGGCGACACCGGTGTTGTATCAAACACTGTGCATCTCGTCAGCTATCACGTTCTTCAACTCGGAGGTGCCCTCCATCGACTGGCGCACATGGAACTAGTTGACGAAGGCAACACAGTCAAGAGACTGCCGCTTGGAAATGATGTTGGATGGGTCGTTTTTGCTGCGCGTAAGCTCCATCTTGTTCGACACGGACATGAAGCCGACACCAGGACCGTTGGCTAGCAAGATATTTTTCCGATGTCTTGAAACAGCTGGAAGGCGTGATTTTAGTCGCAAAACCTTGGTAACGAGAGCATCGTCGGACTTGGCTGGCAGTTTGGCAGGCTTGTTGGCAACAAGGTGTTCACCATGCTGAGCTCTTAAGGCTAAGCTTTTCGTTTCTTCGCTTCTTTGACTGCCTTCTGCAACGAAGTTTGCTTGGGAACAGTTTTTGGACCTGCGGCATGCGCATACATCGTTGAAAATTGCTGGTGCGTTGCGGCACGGGGGCAAGGGTTTATTCGGTCGCTTTATCGGAAGAAGAAAACTTACTCTCAGACGTGCTGAGGTCAAGACGGAGATGTGAATGGTAGCAAGGGACCCTTTTCCAGGCTGAAAAAGCGCATTTTTGCTATGTGCGGGGTAAAGCTTGTTGTCAAAGCGTACTTGATCGAATAGACATAAGCGTTGATCATTACTTCGCCCAAACCCAGTTCCGGCATGAAGTACACTTGTCATGGTGCAGACGTGAGTCCCGTCGCTTGGGTCACATCGCGGATCGTTTAGTCCACGGGATTGCAACCAAGTAGGAACACTCGCAGCAAGATGAAGTCTGTATTTGTGTAAAAGTCGACGTTGCAGATGTCAATTAAGTACCTTGCACCCAGAACGTTAGATCCTTTGAAGCTGAAGACTCCATCAAAAATGCTCACTTGTGCGCACTTGAGAAGATTGTGCGCTTTTTTCGGCTTAAGCTTAACGCTCAGGTTGCCCGAGACTTAGCTGATCTCGTAAAATTGGTACAGACTCTCGAGGAAACATCTCGCAAGGCTCCTGTCAAATCACGACGCCATGATCTTCTGGAGCGAAGTCTGTTTGAATGTCCGGTCGGTACCAATCACCATGCCGTACCAGGTGTGCTGGAGCGCATACGTACACGCCTGCTCATGCGAGACGCGATGGGCAATCAGTCGTCGCCAGCGTTGTACTGACGTTCAATCGCTTCGACACCACAAGCGAGAAGCTTTGGGGTCTCTACACGACGGCGCGCAGCTTCAATTTCGGCGTATTTGCGGCTTAGACGACAGCACACCTGCTATCGTCGGTCGTAGAATTACGAGGGATAGCGAGGCGGTGATAGGCGCTTGTGAGGGTTCCATCGATTCTTCTTCAGATGGCGTGTTGGGCACAGCGTGCGTTAAAATCGACACGTTATCAAGCGCGAAAGTAAAATGGAACCGGAAGGCGATGCGAACATAATCGATTAGCATTCGGGTCGGTAGTAAGGGTGGGGCGGAAGCGGGTGGCAATAAAAGCTCAGTGAGAGGAGGAGAGGCGGGAACGCGTGGCGCGGCGTCCGGAGTGTTTCTCGTCGAAGGTTTAAATCACTCCGTTTTTCTGAAAGGTTGGCTGACTGTAAGACCACCCCGAAACTCGGCTACGGGGTAGCACTGCTGGCGGAGACAAAATGTTGACAGGCAAAGTAGGGGTTGCAGTCGCAAATTTTGAGGGGGAGATCGAAACAGCGGCTGATGGCTTTCGAAATGTTGGGGTTGCTGGCAAATTGAGAAGTACTAACTACATCGAGCTCAGCATTGGTACCCTTTTCGCGTAAAATTTACAGCAATCGTGCAGCGTTATAATAGGGGCAATGTTCTGTGGGATGTTATTACACCCCAAGAATTGCTAACAGGTTTGCGTAAAATACCTTTAATTTTAAATTTCGAATTTTGTATACATGCGTCAAGCTAAGAGCGAAGACGTTTTATAACTATTTTTTTAATTTATCAAAGCGGCGATACCGGTCCAAGAGAAGCTATATAAAGCAAAATGAAAATGTAGTAACTGAAACAGGTATTTTAAGCTTTATTCCGACATCATCATATTAACATATTCGACGAAGTTGATGTTGCCGTGTTGATCAGGCTCGAGCTGTATATCGCAAATTTTAGACGTCACAAAAATGCGTAACTTACTAATTTTTCTTACAATTGCTTGCATACCTGGCTAACAAGCTCCTGAGCTTGATCAGGTGATATACGGTCTGCCCCGTACGTTGTAAGAGCGACCAGCAGTTTTTCGGCTTTGATAAAGCCTGGAGCCGATGCATTGCCTTCAAACGCCTTGAAAGCATTCTTTACTTGCTCGGCCGTGTAAGTGGCATTGACCTTTCTTGACATGACAGCCACAAACTCTTCAAAGTCAATTTCGCCGTCACTATCCTGGTCAATTTCGTTGATCATTAGGTCGATTTCTTCCGGAGACGTGTCGATACCTAGAGTGTCCATAAGTTCTCCCAATTCAACTTTCGTTATCGAGCCGCCACGGTCCTGTAGATGGGATCGAGACAAGGTCAGCGACGCATTTTTTATATGCAGAGGTATTGAAAGTATTAAACTTTACTCGGTCAACAAGATTAAAAATTTCTCGAAATTCAATAAGTTCTTCACAAGTCAATGCTTGACTCATGTCGGTCTCTTTGACGAGAAAGTACTAAACTGGTTCTGGTTGTCAAAAACCAGACCGCCCACAATCCCACGGCTGCGTAAGAATAGCTACAGCGTTTCCGTTTGAAAACCTACTATGCGCGGAGTGACTTTGGTGTTGAAAGGCTAAAGTTATTAGAAAACCGCGCTGGACACTTTTCGACCCAAGTGCGGCTATCAAAGCTTGCGCTGATACTTTGTCTGCATGTTGAATATGTGGGTGGAGCAAAAGCGTGTGATTTGACTCTCCTAAAACTTCTTTTTTCGCAGCAGTGCAAAAAATCGTTTCCCACTCTTGTTTAAGCAAATACTTATGCTAAGTAGCTTTCCAAGCCTTTTGTATTCGCTGTGCCGCGGCTACCTCCTGTTCCTACTGGTGTCAAATCATTTTGAGAGCCGTGTCAATGTCTTGTACTAAGCAAGAAATCAAAAATTTCTGAGCGTCATGCTCCAATAGAATTGTGTCGTTGGTGATACTTAAAAGCATTGCAACGCAGGTGAAACTTGGTGAAGAACAATTAAGCGCCACCTGTGATTTTGCTGACTCGTTTAGTGTGTCCTCTACATTGTTGCCTGCTATATTTGAACATATAACATTTGTGCCTGACCCGGCCGTTAATCGTCTTGACGTGGACGTCTTCAGACTTTTGCCTTCACATGCACTCGAGTATAATACGTTGCGCGGACTACACGACCTGCCACCAACGAGCAATAAAAAACGGTGCATAAACTCGCTTACAGTTTGTTTAGTAGAAAAAATGTGATCCATCACACGACAAAAAATTGGATTACGAGCCGAAGATATAATCAACAATGCCACTACAAGTGCTGCACCAACTATCCATACATATTCAAATTCCATCTCTTGAAAACTAAAAACGTGCACTTCATCCTGCAGCGGAACGATAGAAGCCAAGTGGAAATCATCATTTGTCACCATCATGTTACTTCGAGTGATGCAATTACGCGATGCTGCAACGTTGAAAATGTCAGCTTCATTTGCTTTATCGACTTGTGCATCGATAATTTCACGTTCCACGAGCAGGTGGCTACTTTTTTTTAGTACTCCTTTTTCCTTTGGGCCCAATGGTATTTTTGCTTTTCTGGTCAACCACTTAATCACCATCAATATATCTCGCACTTGTCTCTTCTCCTATCAATACTTTCTGTGCAACTGCGTGCACAATGTCAAATGTGCTCTGAGGCGCGGTAATCACCTCTTCTGCATGAGCAGGTCGCTTTGAAGTGCGTTGCGCCTCATAGTCAAGTAGAGGCACTTTATCGCTTTGCTGCTCACACGGAGTGAGCGCAAGGATCCAATCAAACGATCGGCTTACAGTCTTTTGCAGCGCTTCAACACACCCAGCTGTCTGAACTTTAAAATCCTTTTCCACTGCCATTTGAACGAAAGCGCAGAAATCGATCGCGACGTCTTTCGCATCATTCTGCACCCACGACGCCGATGCCGCTTTTGCACTCTTCCTTAACACATGCTTAGTCACAATAAATCCTGGCAACGTGTGATCCGCTCTCGGTTTCTTACAAAATTGTGAAACATTTACCACTTCGTCCAAGGACTCTTGAATCGATCCAAAACACCTCGACGTTGTCACTTTGTGGTCGCGACAAAAGCTTTGAATTTGTTCAGACACTTCATTTGTCACGTCTAGAGTAAGCAGTATCGGTTGAACGTCAAGAGACATCGGCAGTACGAGCCTATTCAGTCTCGTATCAGCAGTCGTCACTACTATCGTGGGCTCGATGTTTCGCTGGATAATGTTGTCAAGAGCCCTTGAGCACTGAAAATGACACAAGGGACCTATAGCCAAAAGCGCTACACTCTTTCGGACGCCAACGCGGGTCATGCTGCAATCAGATTATCAGATGGTTATTACTTTAGGCTATGGAGATGTTAAAAATGATGCATGCTTGTGTCGTTTCGTGTGCACCTCAAATGTGTAGTGTCGTTTCCTTTTTTCAATATATTGTTTGTTGATTTTCAAACCAACAATATCGTCTAGTAACAGCTCGATGGTGTGGACTCTAGAACTAACGCTTTTATACACTTGCTTCAAAAGCGTTGATGACGCGGTGGTATCTAAATTGCATGCCAGCCAGGCAGGCATTTACCAACTTTGCAGCAATCCCGTGTATGGTGTAGGCTCTTTCTCGAAACATATATCTAGATCATTGGAAATCATTTTATAAAACCGAATTACTTGCATGCAAAAGCCCGAAAATATCTTTGTGTTAAGCATGACGATTCAAGTGCATGTCAGGAAGTCCAGCTATTTATTGATCGATATGTTCATCTAAGATTTCTGACAGCAATGCAGCTAACGAATCACCAACAAATCGCTGCCTTGCTGACTGCAGCAATCAACTTTGTCGCATTAATCGTCAGTAGCAAGCTTATGGTACACGCGGGCCGTGAAGAGAATTGTCAGAAAGGAGATAACGGTGAGCGGTGCAAACGTATAGTTAAGCACATACTGGATCCCAGGCAAACCCACTACAGTTATTGCAATATCACCGATAGCTCGTCCAAAAGTGCCAGCTTCCGTTGCCAATAATCCAGAATTAAACGTCCCTTTCGCAAATGACTTTGGGATCGTCTTGGACAGTAGCGACATGTTGACACCCTCGAGTACATTTGTAGAAATAAAAATAATTACACCTCCAACGACGAATTGCGAAACGGAGTAGTGACCATAATTAATGATAATGCCAACACCGACGAACATGGCAACCTCCGAGAAAATAACCATTTCGCGATCTTCGTAGCGAAAGCTCATCCAGCCAACCACCATATTAGTTGGAAACATGAGCAAACCCAAAGCCGCCAAGTACATTCCGTTGTTTGTTGAGCCCCAATGAAAATTGTACATCGCAATTGTCGAGCTGGCCGTTATTAAACACTCCAGCACCAGCTTGAGTACGATGTAGATAAATAAAGACGCCACGACCGGTACATTGTGCCAGAGCGATGAAAGAGGCGGAGGAGTGCTCATTGAATGAGATCGCGCAATCAATGGCGACGTTTCCTTCAATTGTGCTGCAACTTCTGCAACACTCGAGTTCACCATTCCATTCTCAAGCATTGATCGTCGAATTTCCAAAAAGCGTTCTCGTTCCATTCGATCAGGCTCTTTGAACCAGATTAGTAAAGCTATTAGATACAAAGCCCAGAATGCAAACATCAACCATCCTGGCGCTGTCTCGGTAGTGACCTCGATGCCAGCAACCTCAAAGTCGGGTAGATAATGGAGACCAGCTGCAAGTGCAGGTCCTGCAGCCATACCAAGCGCACTAGCAGTCACAAACAACGCCGATGCTTGCGTACGCTCTTCCCTTGAATAATTATCCGCGATATACCGACGATTGATCGCACGAGCACCGCCAAAGCCGTTTAACATCCGACCCGCCAACGCCATTGCGACACTGTCGTATGACAGCGCCATTCCGTAAAGCAAATTCCCTAGCATCAAACACACTGTAGCAAACGACAACGAAGCTTTGTACGATTGATTGGCCCACCAACTGTAGAGCACAGCACTTGCAAGGGAAGCTACGGGCGTCATACCCACTATCACACCACTCATAGATGCCTCAGCGCCCAGCTCAGCTGCATATTTGCCACTCGTAGGAGCCACAATGTAGTAATTGGTCATATACAAGAAAGTATTGAGCATATTAAGCAGACGAGAAGGTTTTGAAGCCTGTTTTAGACGCTTGAGCATGTCGTACGTCTCATCTTCGTCTTCCGAGTATTCCGAATCAAAAATCAAAGAGCGTGCAGCGACAGCCTTCACATATTGCGTTGACTTGTGAAGTCTACGACGTGCTTGGCCAATACGATTTAAGACGGGCTCATCCTCAGAAATGGTCCGCGTTAGGTTCTTGTTAATAGCATCTGTGGCCACTTGAACTTCAAGTTTGCGCAATTTAGTTAGCGCAGCGCGAATACTCGCAATTATTGCAGAAATGCCTTCGTCATGGTACAATTGCTGCATATGCGAAGCCTGCGAGTCCGTCCGTGACGACAAGTACGAACCCATAATCTTGTGTTCCTTAAGCGACTTGTCGTGTTTCTTGAGAATCTTGCGAATGCCAGTTGCATTGAGCTCTACAAAGTGCAGCAGCTTTACCAGCTCATCTCCAACGTATCGGTACATGTCGGAAATTGAGTGCATGGCCTCCAAGTCACCAGTCGCGAGCTCGAGCTGTTGTGTACGCAGTCCCTGTAATGTCGTGGCAAACTCACCCTGCTTTGTGAGAAAGAAAAGTACGACACGCTCAACCTCTGAGTCAAGCGCATGCTTGAAATTTTCCTGTTCCTTGCGTGTCTCGTCGTGTTGAGCCTCCAACACTTCGCGTAACTTCTTCTTCAGCTGTTTGTACTCGAGGTAGTGCCTATCACAAGAGCAAGAGACCGTTAAAATAATGACAAATTCTCCAATCGTAAGCGTCTCTCGCTCATTGTGCTAGCGAAAGGCTCACCCTTTCCACTCTTGCCGCTGCGCCGCTGCCAGCTTTTTCGCAAACTGCACCATCGTCGTCGACAATCGCTTTGGCGTTGATCGAATCCAAGAATGGAGCTAGGCTAGTAAGTGCGGTACGCGATAGGTCAGAAACCGGACTATAACATTCCGTTACGGTTCCTTCGAAATTTTTAAAAAACGATACATTGCGGACGATATCTTATATCCTGAAGACAGTGACGTAGCGGCTGATGGTGAAAAAGCCAGGACCGTTTGAATCTTGGCGTCGACTCGTGAACTCGGTACAGAATTGGAGATTTATACTCAGTGCGCGTCAGAATAAGCCGTAGCTTAAAATCCAGAGGTGATCCGAGCTGCAAGCGAAAAGAGAAACACATGTCTTTGGGTAGTTTGCGAGTAATTTGTCCATGAATCAAAGACAAACATTGATCTTTTTTTTCAGAACAAAGTCTAGCAGCTTTTTTCCAAGTTCTGCAAAAGGAGAGACCGTCGACGATCTCGTAATTTCCAACCACGTACTGCTACTACGTCGATTTCGTATGACGATACTTGTTTATGGCGTCATTTTCGCGACGGCGACTGAGCTTGGCGAAAGTGAGCTTGCGCTCATATTGCATGCTCTGGCAGTTGGCTAAATAATTAAGCTTTACGCAGAATTGGGACCTGTCGGGAAAAAATACTTCAGCATTCCATAAAGCATCGTGACAAAAGAAGATTTTGCAATCACTGCACCCAAATCGAGTGCAACACGAAATGCAGCAGTGTTAGGCTTCGCTATCTGTTAGTGGTATCTTCACTAATTCCAAACAATAGAATATGGTGCATGAGATGCGTGGATACGCGAAGTCTGGCTCACTTAAGACCCTTGTCCCAATCTATGCGAATTTGACATTTTTGTCCGAATCACAAACATTGTAAAACAGCCGCGAAGGAAGCTTCTTTAAAGGTCGGTCGTCGGACGAGGCTTGGATGGTGATTGGGGCGAAGTCGGTGAAGGACAGTTGCTTAAGGCGAATTCAAGAAAGATACTAAATGGAAAGCTCTTACGGATTTTTGTCTTTCTACAGTTAAACTGGTGGCTCTCAGCCATCTACTGCTAAGCTATCATTCCTCCTATCATTCGTCTTTACTCCATCTGGATTCTAAAACATCCTGAACTATCTTCCATCAACAAGGTCTCATGACTTCCAAAGATTATGAGACATCTAGTCCCTGCTTTTGGTCTGATATTATGTAGCTGTAGATTGTTCCGATGCATAATATTTTGGAAATAATGTAATCATATGACGTAATGACCATCACACGCAAACTGCAGGTGACGACGATTACATCACAAGATCTTCCTTCAAAAAGCTTATTTTGAAAGATAAGGCTAATCTTTTTGGATTCCCAACAGAGGCCGATGAGTCCAAAATTCTGCTATAGATTCTCCACGAGCTCCCAAGTGGCAACTTTCCTGGGCTCACGAAGCCACCAAACTTTGTAACACAGGATTCCCTCGTACTTACGGTGTCCGATTTCGGATTTAACGACTTGTCCCTCGGAGCCATCGGCCAACATGATCTTTCGCCATTCGCCAAAGCTTGAGGTCCTTTCAAGTGAGATTCAATAGTAAAATCTGGAGCACTCGATGCAGCTTCGATCGCTTCTATAGTTCTAACCCGTAGAATCTCCAAAAAAAATTACGATCGGGAACGGGCCAGTACGTCTTAGCGCGAGTTTCTTCGACTAAATAAAATGCAACATAATCTGTCAAACCAGGAACATATCCAAGATCCACTTTGAAGGGGGACATTTCAATTGTAAAGTATTTGCGTCAATTATAGACTATCTCAGCCAAATATGGAAAGTCAACCCGTTCACTTTGTGCAGGGTGGACGATACCTCGGAGGTAATCCTCCGAGAAAATAATTATTTACATTTTGTCTGTTCATCAGTTTGTGACCTAAAAGCCAAAGCCGAATTGCGTTGCGTTTCCGCAGCCGATATAAATGCTTGACATTATTGAATCGAAGTTGGTGTCTCGGTTGGAGACAATCGTCTTCGACATGCCATGGTCCTTCACATTATTTCCATAAAGACCTTTGTAGACTCTGCAGTGTCGTTCGACGTCTTCGTAGCGATATACATAGTTTTTTGTTAGGTCACCAACAATTAACATGATGGCATTGAAATCACTTTGGTCTCTGGTCAGGCACGATGAGGTCCATTGAAAAGGCGATTCTTCTGTCGTTTGAAACATGCAAAGACTGAAGTAATTCTGGCGGTTTTGTCTGCCTAGTCTTATTGCGCTGACACTATTTGCAAGTGTTGACATAGCGCTGAATACACTTCGTCATTTTTGGCCAGTAGTGCTTTTAACGCTTTGACTAAATAGCTTCTGTAGATGTTTAGGTGGACACATGATTTTGTGATCTTCAACAAATGACGCGATTTTTTATATTTTTGTAGTCGAAAACTTTCAGTCGCGGAGGCTCATCCTCGCCTGTTTGGTAATACATGATACCATCCTGCAATGAGCTCTTTGGTACATCATCTCCTTTTTCCAGCTTTTCACTGATATGCTGTAGGTATCTATTCCACGAATACATTCTTTTTGCGGAAAGGGCTACTCGGATCTTGTTCGTCCTGATTGGCTCCATAATCTCGCGACTATTATCCGCTTCCAGTAGCTCTTGCAGGCAAACTTGAGTAGCTTAACTCTCAATTTTCTGATTCCGTGACAATGCATCAGCCACGGTATTAGCTTCATCGGGAATCCACTAAGACAAAGGCTAAAATTCAGCAAGCACATAAAGTATCCAGCTACTCTGTGGTTTTAACTCTTCTGCGTCAGGATCGTCTCTATACTTTTGCGATTGACTTTACCGTAAATGGACGATCGAGGAGGTACACACGCCAACATTAAGCGCATGCACGATTGCAAGTAGCTCTTGCTCGTGGAAAGGGTACAACTCGGCTGACTTCATCTATTGACTAGTAAGACAATTGGATGCACTAGCTCTCCCTTCTTTTCGATAAATGCTCCTCCATTTGCAAAATTCGAAGCGTCCACACGTATATCAAATGGTGTCGAAAAGTCCGGATATAAGAACAGCTGAAAGCGTCAAGCAACGCTTGAGCTCAGTGAAGCAGCATCTTTGAATGTCTGGAAGCCTGATCGCTTCTCGAAGACGCGTTTTCTTGATATTGTCGTGAAATTTTTTTTTGTTGCAAATTATATCAAGTCCTTGCAGAACCTTAAGACATCGACTGTAGTACTGAAGAAGCATTCCATTTGCTTCTTTATTCTGAGCATATGCTATTTGGCAATGAGCTTAATCTTATTGGGGTCCATTCGGACACTTTTTCGTCCGACTAAGTTTCTGAGGCTTGGGATCTCATCCACGCAAAACTGGCACTTTGACAACTTATTGCAAAGCTTTTGCTCTTTACATCGTTTGAGAACACGGTCTGTAGTTGTAACGTGGTCTAAGACATCTTCACTATGCGTGAACACGTAAATGTCGTCAAGATACATTAGCATCACATTTCTAAATTCTTAACAGACTTTCTGCAAGAGCGCTTAGACGTACCCGAGCTTTCGTTTAGTCCCATGGGATTGACTAGATACTCGAACAGACCATATGGGGACGAAGAAGCGGTACATGGAAATTCCGATTCACGCAGTTTGACCTATTAGTAGACCCAAAGTAGGCTGTTCCTGAGGGGATCTTAGTCGCACTTAAGAGCTTTAAATGTCATTTCGCTTTGATAGTACTTTTCATCAGTAGGGGTGGGATTAATGATGGATGTGTGGCTCTTAAGAACCTTGACAGCTTAGTCTCTGAGAGCTTGGCAACTTTTGAGGAAAGAGCGAATACCGCTGGACGGCTTAATGAACACACAAGTGCACGAGATCATAACAAAAAAATTGAACGGTAGACTCTGGTGAGCTAGAAAAAGTTGTGCTAAAAATGATTGCGATCTGCTAAAGTCGACTAACTGACGCTTTGATATAGTGTTAGCGGAATTACGCCGGCTTTGGTTTGACTTGCTAATTTTCGTGATCATGGCCTGCCGGCCAATCGGATCGCCACCTTCAGGTTACGTCAACGCCGATGGTCGGTAGGGTCATAAGCATGGCCCGGTTTCGCAACACCAGACACCAATGACGCAATCATGGGTGGCTTGCGTGGAAGCGGACCAGTGTGGCCCACGTCTAGAATGTGGGCCATGCATATTGGGAAGTGTATAGGGCATGTTTAGAGCAAAAAAACAACAGAAAGTATAAACACACATAACTCAAGAATATCTAGGGGAACATGCATGTAGTAGCAGCAAGGGATCACTCTAGGGGCTCCTAGAGGGAGCGCCGCCACAGCCATAGGAAAGATAACTCTCCATCTATTTCATCCTGCATTTTGCCAACAATAAATCAAGTCGCCAATCACTTCTGTAACCAAGATCTCACATCTACCCACTTTTGATACTAAGCCTGATACTAATGGAATGACTTTAAACGTCCTTGGAGTCGAAATAGACGTTGCAGTGGGATTTGCAAAGTTTGACAGCACACACGTATTTCTGTCTTTGGCATAGACTTGTATGACTCGATTCTGGGCATGCCATAACTAGAATAGCAAAAGCTTTTAATCGGTTGTTGGAGCAATTGCAGCGCCATACCTTTCAATACCGCTTAAAGGCTTTGGTCAGTCAAATATCTACCCCAGTTATGTTTGCGGCATCTTTTAAAGAGGTACGAGGCAGGTACACGCTAGAAAACATCAAGGATGATCCTGAAGGTACTGACGTCTCCATGAAGTTGGACTTGACGTCTTTGAAATTTACTTCAGCGAGTAGTGACAGCAATGTCTGTCAAAAATGCTTTAGATATAGCTCAAATGTGGGTCAGTCATCAAGCAAATAACATAGTTCCCCATGCCACACTGAAAAACACAGTTTTTTTAGGTGGGTAGCGAAGTGTGGTTAAATTCGTTCTGCTAGATGTGAGCAAAAATTCGATACATTAATTGATCCTTGGGCGTCGTCGAACGAACCCGTGGCTGACAAAGAGATCTCATACTTAGGGTTAGACGACAGTCCATTTGATCGTCGTGTCACAGCAGGTGCGCTATAAACAGGGGTGTGTCAGAGCGTCTAAGTCTTAAAAATTCCAAGTGATTGCGCTTTTGGCTAGGTAAGCCGTAAAGATCTACGTAAGCATTTTTTTACCACATCCCTTTTTTAAGACGAAGATTACTTTTTTCAGCGTATTAGTCAGCATACGTCGCCTAAGCTATAAAATCCTAAGGAATCCCAAGGGTCTAATACAACGGAGATAATGAAGTGGCCTTTAAGCTGGCACGAAGCAGGCATTGGCCACTGCCACGAAAGCAACAAGATCCAAGCAATGCCTTCGTCGCCAAGAAGAACAAAGTAGGAGGCCGAATTTTTACACATGTCAGTGATTCTAATTTGATAGGAAAGTAACAAAATGTTCATGCTTGCAATAAGCTGATCAGTGCAGCGATAACTGCACACACACATATCGTTTTAAGATGAGATGTGTTGTTTTACAACATGTTCTGGTGTACGTTTTAAGGTGCATCAACGGCTACGAGCTAATTTAGATAGAGGGATCCCTCACAGTGACAAGTCCTCCGTATGGCATGCTAAAGGAGTGATATAAAAAGCTACAAGGGCTACCTAACGCTCCAGAGTCATTAAATTGCCTAGTTTTTCGCAGTTTAAACCATAACGCGGAAACACCTTGACTATGTACTCATCCGCCCTCGCTTTACAGAGAATCAGTCGGATCTGCAGACGTATTTTGGTCACTTTAGGCAAGCTTTTAAGATCGTGAATCTTAATAGACTTCACACCGATATCGACATATAATTTTTTTGCTGTGGTAAAAATTTAAGCTTCGTGAGTTGACATGGGATCCGCGTAGACCTTGCCTAAGTCATGAGCGGAAAAGGTTTGCGGAAGTATATCGACCTATCCACCTCTGCACACGAACAGTACTGGTTATGCAGCTCTCTGTCTGATTCATGAAAAAGGACATTAAGCGTAAGAAAAGCTTTCAGCAGGCACCTGATCTAGCCTTGCTAGATGAGACAAATCTGCTAAGCGTTGTTTACTTAGCTTCCTCTACAACATCGGACGTACATTATTTCAGATCGATGAGGACGGTCATAAGCGAGTCATCTATTTCTACTCTGGGTGGAATAGGCCTGACGAAAGAAACACCCTCTTTCTCGAAAAAAAAAATGTCATGAAATTTAAAGCTAAAAGTGCATCATTTGGGATCAAAGCCAGCCTTTTGTGGCCTTTCTGATCAAGCATTCTTAAGAGCGGCGATAAATACTTTTTAATTGCTCCAAACCTTTGCAAGATGATTATCACCATCGCGCAATATGACTTTTGCTTTCAATACAAGCCTAACTAACTCGACAGGGTTGCTTGCTCCGGTGACGGAAGGACCCATCAGACATACAAAATGGATTTTGATCTAAAGCTTCAAGTTTTATTTTCTATCGTAGACTAAAAAACGTCAAAGCCAAGTGGTCACTCTTTGACAGCGATCTCAGTCGCTCTGAACAGGCAGAGTTATCAAGATCCAGCTAGAGCCGTCATTTTTAGTGACAAAAATCTGACGCACAACGTTTATACACGTGATGCTCAAAAAAGCGGTTATTTTGACAGATAAAGAACCATTTTTTTTAGTTTCCACAGCACGCCGTATGTACAAAAGGGAGACTTAGTATGTGAAAACCTGCGAGACTTGCCAGAGGCTCAAAATCGCGGCCCACACGTTGGCTGTTTTGCGGATCCAGCCAAAATCGAAGGACTGATGATTCTCGACTATAGGTTTGGTTTACCGGAAGCCAATGGCAACAGGGATATAGTGTCGCCTGACCAAGATGGTTCATTTGACACCTACTCCAGCCAGTATTTGATGAACAAGCAGTAAGGCTATCTGCGGATACAGTATGCACCTACAATGATCTTCTGGACATGATGGTGCCGGAAAGAAATTCGCGGCTTATCGCTGCTTTAGGCAAATGCTGTATTAACTAGTCTAAAGCCCGCTAACCCATGTTAACAGCAGGCTATCCGCAGACATGCGATAAGACAAAAGGAAGAAACTGCATTTAACGATACATTGCGTAATTTGAAGGTCAACAAGCTGTCAAGGGCGGTGCTGATACTTGACGACAATGCGGTCCACGCACTAATGTCTTGACATTCTCTTACATACACGGCCAAATGCCAGCTCTTAGAAGCAAACATGCTTTTGAGACATGTAGGGTAAGGCTCAAGAAATTTTACCCCCCCATGTTCATAAATTTAGCCCAATTTTATAACAATAAAGGTTACACTTCGCTGTGAAAAGTCGGCTAATCATGACTAAAAGGGCATCAGCGTCCGACTAAAAATCAGAAAAGGAAATGTCAGACAAGCATAATAAAAATCTAGTTCTTCAAAATGAGTCGATAAAGCCTTTATAAAAAACTTCCAATCAAAAGAATAAGCTTTATGCAAAAAATGACGAAAAATCATTTCATCGGATCTAGGTCGGTCAGTTCAACCTATAGGCCTCCTTTAGACAATGTCGATACACTCGGAGTTTTATGTGGGATGTTTGTGGTGGAATTGAAAACAAATTAGGACTTCTCCGACTGGGCTGACAAAAGCAAGGCTACTTTAGTCTGCACAGAAGCTGCAATTCTTCCCAAAGACCAAGCTAACCTGAGCCAGGAGCATCCTTTTTCAGCGCTTCTCAACCGCCGAAGCAGCATTGCTTCCGTTCGAATAGCGTTGTGAAGCAGAGTCACTTTTCTGGGCACCAAGAGCTCTGTGTGAAGCGGCGTGTAATGACACTTTGGAAACCTCGTGGGCTTTGATAGATCAATTATGGCAATCGTCGTCGCAATAGAAATCAAAAGCAACAAAACGTGTTGTGGTCTTTTGATTGCTTGTTGGGGATTTTCTTATGCTCACGCTCGAGACTAAGCCTCGTTGCTGGTCATTATGGCAAAGCTGACACATCTCGAAGGTAATTTGCCTCCGATCAAATAAGCGAAAAAGCTGTACTTTAAGCTCGCGGACGTAAAATTCATTCAAAATGGTTGCTTTGGTTGACTGAACTATAGTAAACTCTCTAGCCAAATGGTGGCGGTCAGCGGTACTCAAAAAACGTTGTTAAAGGGTGCACGCCATTCTTGTCTTTTGGCTTCTCATGACGCCTAGTATGATGTATATCTGGGATTTAATGCGGTACATACTCGTCGTAAGTTGTGCTGGAGAAACGGCTTTCTTGATAGCTTTATTTTCGTACTCGTAACACGAGAAATGTCCTACGGAGAGCCCTCGTGTTGCGCAAGTAGGTGAACTTACGCACGCACGCCATAGTCTGCATCAGCCGGATAATATTTTCATTCTTTTTCTCGTCAGTATTACTGTCCAAAGAATGAGTGGACCTCTCTCGGCACGGCGATTCGCGTTGGTAGTCGGTGATGAGTGAGTCGCAACGACGATCTCCCGCTGCGTTGGTGATTCCGACATCGGATTCAACGTATTATGTACCTCCGGCTCTCGTCATTGGCTTCAGCTTTTCTTTCGTAGGCCAAGTGACTCTGATATCATCAATAAGGGCATGGTCAAGATCAGGTCTTGGTCCTTGGGACATGTGATGGACTTCTTACTCTTACGTTTAAGGTCTAACGCATGGCCGCCAAGAGAAGGAAATTCTTACAGCTTTGACAATAAAGCCGATTCGACGATGTTATCGCTAGCTTTTGGATTTTTGCAGTCCAGCGGACGAAAATTTAGGCAAGTGCTTGGCTTTCATCCCTCGGAGACGAAAAAGTCTACGAATTACTAGATAAAGGGGAATGCTAGGCACGTATTTCTCGCTGTGGTGGAGTCAGAGGCGCCTCCAAAGTTTTCTTTACCTGAACGGCTCTTTGACGTGTGAGCCACG
Source organism: Plasmopara muralis (assembly GCA_003676415.1). Lineage (NCBI taxonomy): Eukaryota > Oomycota > Peronosporomycetes > Peronosporales > Peronosporaceae > Plasmopara > Plasmopara muralis. The sequence continues at coordinate 54,627 of RCHQ01000079.1, read as the reverse complement.
TCTGGCTCGCCGCCTACGGCAAAAGTGCAGCCTATATGGCAGGCATAGCCTTTATGGTACACGCATCCTTTGGTGTAGATAAAGCCTTACCATAGGGATCAACTTCTGGTGCAGCAGCACACAATAATCTTTAAGGTTGTCGGTTTGGTTCTCGCTGAGAGAAACGGCTTTTTGGCAGCCCACTTTGCTGCGTGCTTGGTTATCGTATTGACCAAACCGACTTTCGTATAAAATGTCAGAGAGTGATGGACTACACTCACCCTTGTCCTATTGAACGTTATCCGCACTACGTTAAGCTTTTGTGCTCGCAAGATGGTGCTATACCGGTATATGTACCGATTTGCATACTGAGAAATTTACAGTGAAACTGAAAGGGAAAAAGTATAAAGCTTAATTGCAGTACTCGCTGATGAAAAACTTAATGTAGAAATGAAGCACTAAAATCTTGTATTTAATTCAGTCAGTAAATGCAGTCTAGAGCGATAGATTCTTTATATGTACAAGGCAGTTACACGCATTAATCCTTTGTGGTGCTCAGTCGCTTAATGGAAGACCGCATATCTTTCTGTATGCCTCCTGTAAAAATACTGTAACCGCTTCCGAAGAGGCTCTACCAAGTATAGCTACTTTACTAGCCTAAGATAATTTTACCGACCTAAAAATAGCATCAAGATTTAAACAAAAATAACGAATACTTTTAATGACCTTTGCAAACGAAAAAAATAAAAATAACATCTCGAACATGTAGTATTGATACCATGGGGCGTCAAGTAGTGATTCCGCAACAGAATGCGAGCTCGGAAGTATGCGCTGCTGTTACTAACGTCATACATAATAGAGTGTACTGGAGTCGTGTGCTCGTCATCTCGTCTAGAAGTCGCCAGATCAATCGCCTCTGGCTAGAAAAGTTACTTGTGTTGATCGACGGCGTGCAGCTCTTTGCGTTAATGTGGCAATTCCCGCAGCCGTGGTTATGGCCTGCTCGCTGGCTAGCAATGACAAGGTGGACTAATGCGTTTAATTTGGATTTTGTCAGCTTCCGAGCCACGGGAGTTGCTACGGGCTCGACGGCGCAGTCTATCTCATCATGGGGGGAGATGTCTCGCTATTGGCTCTATGCTTTCGCCTGGGGGCTTGTGCCATGGGCTGGAGTAATAGTTTTGCAAATGGCCAAAACTACATGGACGAAACAGGGGCGCAGTGACGTCATACTGCTTAGTGTAAAATGGGAGAATGTATTGTTGCAGGTCTTACAGTGTCTGTATGTTCCCGTGGGGCTTGCTGTATTGCGACTTGTAAAGTGTAATGCTAATGGAAATGTATCATTCGACTTGGTGGTTATGCATTGTGGCAGTGTCAAACATGTTGCCGAAGTGCTCACTATTACGTGTGTCCTGGGTGGAGGTTTCCTGGTTGGACTTCCGTTGCTTTTACGCCGTCGTATTCGAGATGCAACTGTGTATTCAAATGTTAAGGAGCACGAACGCTTTCTTAAGGAGAAAGAGCTAGAATATATTCTTGGCACGTCAAACTCATATTTGGAGCTGTACATGCCTTTATTTGCGTCCTTCCGTCGACATGCTATTAACATGCCAGTACAAATGTGCATGCTAAAACTAGTGCTGTTGCTCACCCTCTCGACTTTGCAATCGTTGCCATCTTCAACAGATAAAGGTGCAAAGGGGTCACTTTTTTTTGTTGCGTTAGTAAGCATGGCTGTGTATAAGTCGTGGGCTTTCCCTTATCGCTGTGTGTCCACGTCGTGCTTTGCCGTGCTCGTCGACTGGATGCTGGTGGCTAATGGCGTATTTGGTAGGACAGCTTGCTGCTTCATTAATTTTGTTGTTGCTAAAGTCTTATGATTTTAATTAGTATTGCTGTGGGCAAACGAAGTCCGCAGTGCACTCACGGTGTCAACATCCGTGACTTTCTCGTTGACCTTTCTAAATGCATGTTTCTTGATTGTTATTGGCTTTAAGGAGCTGCGCGATATTGTTCAACTTCACATGCATCCACAATCTGCCAAGATCAAGGGGAAATGTTGGCCAACAAATGACTGGATGGAGGAAATAGTAACCTTTGGGCCAAAAGTAGAATTTTGGGTGAAAGCGATTCACAATGCACAGAATACTGCTCTGAAATCGCTTCTAGTGATTCCATCTATGCGACCCTATGAAGACTTAAAAAGTGCGCTGGACGAAGTTGAGCTTTGTTACAAAGAAGCTGCTATGTCTGACCACTTGCTCACGGTATGAACTTTTTACTGGTAGCTCTTTTGTGTCGAACTTTTAATCAGCTATTACATTGACAGAGTCAACTTTACGAGGTTTTTTTAAACGTATATGAGCTTTACGTCGAAGCAGTAGCGTCAAATCCCTTCTATCAAATTGGCTATCCAGCGAAAGACTTAGCAAATCTTGCGGGTGTCTTTAAGCATCGGCACGATCGACAGCTGCTTCTATCAAGTCAAACCCAACGCATATTGAAGAAAGTGCATATTGCCAGAAGCTGGCTTCGTCGAACAGGACCGTATGCGATTGTGAATAATCGGGAATGTACGACAGTTGATATTGAGAACTTTCTGGTTGCCGAACGTGATTGCTTTCTGACCACTTCTGTGGCATCAGCAACAAATTAAAAAACCAAAGTCCTGTCTTGCGGCTAGAATGATTTGACGAATACAACTTGAAATTTTGTCAGCATTATAGCGTGAAGCATTCACCATCTCTCCACTTGAACTGGTGAAATGGTGCGCAATGCAATGTCTCTCTCCAATCAAGCCCTCAAGAACAGTTAAAAGAGCAAGCCAAACCGAATTTTTAATATTGAATAATATAATTAAGGGTGCAGACAGCACTTTGGTTGTACTGCAAGCTTTGTCTCCGCCTCGGAGTACTCATTAGAATCTACGTTAAATAAATCTCTCTGTATGCTTCTTGTTACTTCAAGCAATCGACGATTGAATAAGATTCTTACAAAGTCTGCCTCTCCAGGGCACCTACGCCGACGCGTTCAGAACGCGCTTAGTTCTACACGGCCCATTTTATAAAATCTTTATTTTCTCGGAGCGTGTCAAACCGCAAATTTAGCGGCTACAAATCCACTGCTTGTTCGTCAACGCACGGTTAGTAATTAACTAGGTTCCAGATGGCATTCACCACATGGTATCGGTTATTAAGCTCAACGTTTTCATTGGCAAAAAATGCCAAAACTGCTCGCACAATTGCAACAAAATCGTGCTGTAACACAAAAACGAATCATGTCCGCTAAGGAGGCGAAGTACAAAAAGGAAGCAGAATGTCGTTGTACGAATGTATAACTTGACCTCGACATGATGAAGTAAGTAAACTTAAAGCACTCGGGCTAGCTTAAGCGACTCTACTTTCTCGAGCATAAATTCCACTCTTTTATCTCCATCCTCTTAATACCACAGTGACGACTGAATGTTTAATCGCGTTAACATGGTCATCGCAAATCAAACTGTTGTACATTATAGTCGAGATTTTAAAATGGTTGTGTAACGTAGCCGTGAAGTAGTCGGCAGTGCCACTTAAAGGTTTATTTTTAATTTTGAACTTCAACAGAAAACCAATCTCTGCAGTACTAAAGATACGGGGTATTTTTAGTAAGTGTTGAGTGAGAAATTTCTGGAAGCGAGAATGGAAGACGAAATTGTAGCGGCAGAACGGGTTCGAGTCGTGGTGCGACTCCGGCCTATAAGTAATCGAGGACTTCAGCAGGATAATAGTAACCAGGTATGTACTTTATTAAAAGCATTTGCTTAGCTGTTGCTAGTCTTTCTACTTGCTTCGTGCTTTTGAAGACTGTCACTGTCGATCATGAAAAAGGTCAAGTCTTTGTCTGTAAAAAGAATTTGGGGAGAGAGGTGGATCGTGAGCTCCGATATACTTTTGATCGAGTGTTTGATGAAAAAGCAAGCCAAGTCGAACTCTTCGATTATCTTCGTGATGGTGTGCAACAAGTCGCCCAAGGCTACAATTGTACAATCTTTGCCTATGGCCAGACAGGAACGGGGAAAACGCATACAATGGTGTGAGTAGAATAAGAGTTACATTTTTCATCGAAGTGATAGCTTACTGTGCTGACTTGCAGAGGGCAAGACTTCGAATACTATCTCGCAACACCTAGCTCAGACCTAGAAACTCCTCAATCTTGTCCAAGCTCTTGGGGAGTAATTCCTCGGGCAATAGAGAGTTTGTTTGAGGAGCTGCAGTCAATTAGCAAGCACGGTTCAGCTTGTGTAGTTCACTGTTCGTATATGCAGATATACAACAATGACGTTTACGATTTGCTACGAGATACTAAAAAGCGCACGAAAGCTCCACTAACTGTGAGAGAAATGACCAAAGGCAATGACAAGCATGTTTACGTCAGCGGCATTTCCGAATTTCGGGTCACAAATGTTCAAGAAGCGCTTCAGTTATTAAACACTGGCAATTTTAATCGGACAATATGTGCGACAAAGTACAACGAAAAAAGTAGTCGCAGCCATGCCTTATTGCAGCTCTCCGTCGAAGTCGAGTCTTGGGGGCTCGAAAGCGCTACAACGATTATTCGACGAGCTAAACTTAACCTTGTAGATCTTGCCGGATCGGAGAAATGGGACTCAGGTGTTGTCACGCGCAGTGATCGCAGCAAAGAACTAAGTAGCATCAACCAAAGTTTGTCGGCTTTAGGAAATGTCATCTCGGCGCTCGTTAATTCGAAGCGAAGCCATATTCCATACCGTGATTCTAAGTTGACTCGTTTATTGCAAGATAGTTTAGGGGGCAACACTCGAACAGTAGTGATCGCAACGATCACTTCATCCGAGTCCGCAGTTGACGAGACCATTTCAACGCTTCAATTTGCTGACCGAGCCAAATGCGTGGCAGTTCGAGTTAAGGTAAATGAGTTGGTGGACGACGCAATCTTGTTAGCGGAGGCACAACGGGAAATCTCTTGCTTAAGACTTTTGCTGAAACAGAGCGGTTCTGGTCGTCAACTTTTAATTCTCGAAGGACAAGTAAGAACTTTATCAAAGCAAAATGTAGCACTTGTTGCTGAAATCCAAAGGCTTCGACACACCATTAAGAATTACCAGAAACCCTCTCAAAAACAAAAGTGCGAAATTCGAGAAAGGTCAAGTTGGGATCAGATCACAGATTTAGCAAACACACTCACGATTGCGCCTCTTGCTGCTGATCGGAATAGTCTTCAAGGAATTGAGGATCAACCGTCTTTTTCTTCGAAATTGAGCAAGTTGAAATTTGATCTAGAGGCTCTTGGCGCAAAACCAGTTGTTGCTCCGAAACTTTTAAATTTGGATAGGAATAACGAGGAATTTAAACAAGCTGCGAAGGAACAGGAGGCTTTGCTACAAGAAATTCAAGCAGAACGGCGAGAGCTAGAGCGACAACTTTTGGTTGTGTCTGGCGAAAGAAACAACCAAGGTTGTGATTCGAGCTTAGACGCAAGTGAGGAATTATGTCCGATGTGTGAGAAAAATATCGATTACCATAATGACGCCGAATTGGATCGCTGTATTGAGCTGGAGACGAAGATGGTGAGATCTCAAGCGAAACAACACTTACCATTACCTGTAGGCGACAGGGTAATAGAACGTCGTCCTCACACTCAGAATAAACCTCGTATTGGCTCTTCTGCATCGGACTCTGGGCTATTTCGAGCCCCATCCACCTCTACACACAAATTATCAAGCTCAAATATATTACAAAAGCAGTCAACTTCATCTTGGGCCAAAGTTTTAGCCAACGATGACGGGGTCATTGGTGTGTCCGAAGAAAGGCCTTTGAAAAAAAATATGACTGATAATCAGCAGCACAACTTATCAAATAAAGATTTATTTCGATCAGATGGGGAAGACAGCAAGCAAGCAGATCGTCAAGCTTCTTCTTCACCGCAATCGATACCAATTCCTATCTTACGCAAAGGACATAAAGGATTAAAAGCTTTGAAAAAGTTTCGTGCGACGTCTCCATACAACTATTCTGTATCGTGCAAGGAAAAACAAACAGCGCTGAGACGAGTATCAACAATAGAAGCCACAGAAACTAGTCATGGTGAGAATAATCAGCTTGTAAATGCTGTTGTCAATTCGGCGCGCGACATTGGGTTGGAGCTGAGCGTGTACAAGTTTCGGTGCGTTCATTTTTTCGTCTATTATGAAGAGTCATGCACTTGATGTTTTGCGTATAATGTACAGATATGATTGCTGGTACAATTGCACGATCGTAGGCTTTGACCGGAAGCGGCGAATGCACTGCTGTCAGTATGAATGCGGTGACAAGCAATGGCAAGATCTTTCGGGGCACAAGGTCAAGATAATGGACAGATCCAACGATACGAGCATTCACATTAATTCTTGAGGTAATCAAGCCACCTATTGCATTTAACACGTTAGCGGTGTATACAAAATTGAGCCAGTATAACTTATTTTGTGTCAATTAACACCGGATATTATTATCCGGTTGACACAAAATGGCGATTCGCGCGCTGCTTCTAGCAGGGCTTATCAGCAAGTTCGTTGCAGCTCAGCATCCATCCGAAAACTTGCCGCAATGGAATTATTGGCCGCCACTTGCAGGTGGTGCACGTTTCACAGGTAGATATCTGTCATCGCGGCCCGAAGGAACTCACTTGAAGCCCCAGAGCTTTGAGCCAATAGATCTTTTTCAGCTCCAAAAGGACGATTCTCATACAAACGCATTGCTGTACGGAAGCGTCTTGTTCGATCCCATATTCCTAGAGGATCCAGCCACTGACTCTGCCATTCAGATCGCATTCCAGGAAGCTATTCAATCTATCAAAACGCACGCCAACGTCCACGTGTCACCAGCACTTAAATTGGTACAGGCGATAATTTTTCCGTTAAAGGTGACAGGAGACAACGGCGATTCGGAAATGTCCATTCTTCAGGAAAGTTCGGGAGCCAATGGTCATATTTTTCACTTTACGAGTCGCGTTACGTTCGGCTATAACTTCTACCTAACACTGGAGGATGACAAATTCAATTTGAGGCACCGAATAGTCGTGGCACTTGATCGCGAATCAGAGCACAATGTGTTTCAGCACACGTTTACATCAATAGTTGATGCGGAAATAGAGAGGGCTTTTGATTGCCACCCTAGTGAAAGCAATTGCCCCGTTGCCCTTTCAGGACCGCGTATCTTGTCGTATAACGTCTGGAATACAAATCCACCATCAGGCGTATACGGCCCTAACCGTCGGTGGAATCAGTATACGAAGCGGCTAGATCATCTCGTGGATTTTGTTAAAAAAGCTCAAGCTGATATTATCGGCTTCCAGGAAGTACGCTACGACGGGGTTTTTGGAGAGCCAGGCAATCATGCGCAGGTGAAGCATTTGGCTGATCGCCTTCCAGGATATCAATACGTATACCAAGCGGCTATGAGCTATATCAACTCAAAAATGCCTTATGAACGCATTGAAGAGGGCCCTGCAGTCTTTTCCAAGTACCCCATTCATGATACAGATTACTTGCTGTTGAGTCGCGACCCGAATGATCCAAACGACTTACACCAGCGATTGTGCCTTCACGCAGCGATCGAATATCCTGATTGGGGAACCATCGATGTGTACGTGACGCATCTATCGCTGAGCGAGCGGTCGAGAGAACAGACGATGGTTGAAGTTTGGAAGTTTATGCGCCAAGGTAAAGGAAAAGCACAGATTTTGCTCGGCGACCTAAATTCGGAGCCCCAATCTCGCGGCATTCGCTTCCTTAGTGGGAAAGCAGAACTTTTTGGCCAGACGACAGACATGAAGGACGCCTGGCTGGAGAAGCACACAGAGGCTGAGCCTCAGTCTGCAGACCCAAACGATCGTCAACACAAGTTCACATTTCCTAGCGACAGTCCATCAAAACGCATCGATTTTGTTTTGTACCGTGGTGAAGTGCAAGTTAAAGAGTGTGAGATCATTGGCCAAAAGCCCACCGAAGATACAAAGAATTTCTCGAACGATGTCGGCATGCTGCATGCGTCCAGCCCGATCTATGCATCTGATCATCGAGGCGTCATTGTTCAATTTAAGTGATCAAAGTGCCTTTCTGTGCTTATAAGATTACAAAATAAACTTACTATGTTCAAGTTGCAACAGTTACTATTGTCACCTCAATCGATTAGAATGTTACCACCCCTCCTTGTTTGCCTTCAATGAAGCTTGCTTGAACAGGGCCATCTGTTCAACCAGCAACTCGTCACGCGAGGCAGAATTCGCGGCCGCTCTCCGTGAAGTTACCCGTTCCTTCTTTTTCTGTCACATTGACGGTGTCAGCGAAACAGAATGGCAACCAATAGACTAAATACATTCTTACCTGCGCCTCAAGCTCCTTTGATCCTTGAAGTTTCTTGATCTCGTCCAGGTAGCGATGCATCCTGAAATTCTGCACCAGGCATCGATGAAAAAAGACCCTTCTCTAATAATCCTAACCACGCGCTGTTACCTTCAGTGCTTCCATTACATGTTCCTGAGAAATGCGATAGTTCTCTTTCGTTGCAGATTTCTCTGCAACTATGTTGGCCTCCTTCCCAATCACTTGTAATAGCTCTGCGATAGCAAAAATTAGTATTAGCAAGCCTTGATGGAGAGGGTTGCGTAACAAAATGGCATAGCCGCTCAACCTCTAGCGCACTCATTGATCCAGTCGATTGTCTCTTGGGAGATTGACACGTCGTCACCAACCACCTCTCGCAATATATTTTTAATGGAACCTGCTCATGCCGATCCACGTGCTCACATTATAAATCTTGCTATCTGCACATCGCGCATCCATAATGACCTCACCTTTTGGCAATGCCATTATTAGTTAATTTTCAGCCACCAATAGTGTACTCCATTACACACGTTGCCATTGCTAAGCTACGTATATAATGTACAATATAGCGTCCCGAAATGTACACTTTTTTATTCTGGAAGCCTTGGTACTTCCGCTATCTCACACGAAATATATAATTATTGATTGCAAATTCTATGTAATGTCTTATACATCTAATTTTCGCAGACTCGCAAGCTCATATGTTTTTCACTTATGCATGACCATCTCGTATACTAAAATTTGCGAGTTGAGCAGCTGCATCCTCCGCCGACTCTCTATACGTTCGGTGGTAGCAGCCACCCGGGAGTAGCCAGCTCAAACAATGCCAGCGTTCGACACAACCGAAAAAGCGCCTAGTGACCTACCTTCTGTAGCTCCCTATTGTACCGCGGTTCTTCTTATCGACCGTCAGCCTCCAAGCAAAAGCGGTATATCCACTGACGAAGCACGGCGTAGCTCATACTTTTTCATCTCCTTATCTATTCATGCGAGGCTGGACAAACTTTGCTGCAATCGCGGCAGTGGCAGCTGATGTATCCATCGCCTCGGGCGTCGTGTCCGTTTATAAAATCGATGATCCGACGTTCGGGACGTGCCGCCTCAAAGGTATTTCGAAGTCATCGGACAATTTTAAGTTTTACGCTTCTGTGCCAAGCACAGACTACTCACTTAACGACGGCTGTGCTCGATGCATTATCGTCTCGCGTGACGACGACCCGTCCGTGACCACCACTGCTTATGTACTAGACGTTTGTGATGGCTGCACCTCTGGCACATTAAAGCTATCGGCTGATTCAATGGCCGCACTAAGCATTGACGCAACAGACACAACGAGCATTGTCTCGTATCGGTTTGGCACATGCCCTACATCGCTGATGTCGGGCGACATCAGTGCCTGTCTGATGGAAGGTTCCTCAGCCACCTACGTGCCGCTGCAGTTCTATAACTCACAAAAAGTCATTTCGAGCGTGACAATAGAAGATATTCCAGCCACTAGCACGTCATCAAGCTTCCTTTTTTCGGCCAATCCCGGATCGACCTCTACAACATGGTACCAGAACGTTCGATTCTCAGTTACGTCGGACGATGGCGAGAAGCTCGACAGCACTTTTGCTTTCTCTAACACGTCTGGATGTGCGACATCAAGCGTGCAATTCAATTCGGCATCGACGGCTGACGGTGTTACCGGAATTACCTCTAGCTTATCCAATGCTGGTGTTATTGGCGGCATTATTGGTGGTGTAGCTGCTTTGCTGGTTATTGTGGGCTCAGTCATCATGATCCGACGTCGCAAGCGTGCAGCCGAGGACTTCGAAGATTCTGGAAACGACGTGGAAAACCAGTACCTGTCCCCTTCGAACAAACTTAAGACAACCACAACTGCCGCGACACATCCCGATGATCTTGATAACCACCAGCGGCCAGCATCGCCTACGGTTGACTACGCTGAATCTTTTTCACCCGCGGCCAGCTCTAAAGTTCTGAGTGCGCGGGTAAGTGAAAAGAGCTTGGACGAGGCGTCCGCCATGCATTCAGAGTTCCCTGCTATGACTGTTTCTACCTCTGTTGTTGCCGCATCGACTGCTGTGGACTCGTCGTCGCCGTTGGCATTTGATCGCTCGTCAAACTCTTTTTCGCACGACTCGTCCGTTGAGTCTTCGCCTTCGGTGAAGGCCGTCTATGTTGCTCCAACCTACGCGTACAGCAATAACGTGGCCACAAGCCCTTGCCACCCTTCCATGTTGAACGTGAGGGCTCCTCCCACGGTGTCCGCTCATGTTGTGCCCCGCCAAGCCCCCAACACAAATTTTCAGCAGTACAATGAGGATGATGAAGAAGACCGCTCAAGTTTTGACATTGATGACATGCGTGAGTCGGAAGCTCGCGCTACAATGGATATTTCTCGTCACTTAGGCTCCCAGTCGTCACTCGCACCGTATTGTGCAGGTGACCCGTACGCCAGTACAGTGACTTCTCCTGCGAGCAATGTTCGGGGTACAAGCTTGAGTCGCCCGAGTTTCCAGCAGAACTCGATCAGAGCGTCAGGCCTGAATTCGGATCGCTACACAATTGACTCGGTCTTGTCTGACGCGGATAGCTACGCGTCGGTGCCACGTCCGATTAATCAGGAACTTCATGCGGACAACACACTACAGCAGTCAAGCCCACCTCCTGCAGCTGACAATCATTCGCTGAGCGCGCAAGTAAGCGGATCGACGGAGGCTGATAGTACTTCAGACTCGACGACGGACAATTTTGCATCTGTCTCTGCCGTGCACCAGAACAGGGATCTGGCTCCAGCGCAGCCCAACATTGGTTCAACGCGCGAGAGTGGTGGCTACAGCCGCGAGTCTTTGAGCATACTCGGCTATCCTTACGCCAAGAAGACAGGACGACACCACAACATAACAGGTCAGCCATTTTGATGCTTTGTATACGTCGCTTGCGACAGCAGCAGCTTCCTGACAGGCAAAGCGTAGGCTGATTGCTGAAGCTGTGTAGCAACTAAGCAGTCGCTCGGAAGCTGCTGTTTTTGTGTTTGTACACTACTCTTTCTATCGCCGAGTCCATATCTAAAACTATTTGCTTTTATGTGGTGTTGCATTTGTCCCTGTGCTCATGCAGAAATGCAGTTTTAGGAAATCGATTGACTTCGTTTTGGGGACTATCAAAAACTTGCTGAATTAGTCATTTTTGCATCGGCCGTTTTGGTGCGTTTTTACGAGGCATAACTTTTTTATTTATAGCAGTCAGGTATACAAGGGAACACCATTGTTCTTGATTCTGCCATGCGGACTTCTAGGTTTCACAGGACTACACTTTGTGCACTTTCGCGCAGCAGGTAATCTCATGGTAGGTGCGCGGTCCGCAGTATTTTTGAAAATCTGGTGGCGCTTGAAACGTCGCGCGGCACCTCAACAGCATCTTTTGGATTAGGTGATGTTCGGTTGGAGCGAAGCGTTCAAGAGCCAGCGTTCTTTGCTGATAAAAAACTGATGGTAATGCACATTTTAATTTCTGTCAATGGTACAAGTTTCATAGGTTTCACCTCGTTGTCTACAATGAAGTCGATGACATATTCAGTTATCGTGAGATACACACCCAATCTTCAATCAAAGTTACTGTCTTTAAAGCATCTCCCCGGCGCATGTCGTCAGTCAAGTACGCATAGACAGATGAAGCCCTTAACGCTGGCATACTCATCACTCGGAGTGCGCAGCCGACTTTGAGTCTATACGGTGACGAAATCTTAGCTGTGTTCAGTCTTAATGTATTTGACTGGCGGGGGATATCGAGTTTGCTAACGTGGGGCACTACTCAGTACTTTATGCTGAAAAATGTTTCATGCTGTTACGAATCTACGAATGATAGCAGCCAACGGCAGAACCCTGCGCGCAAATTAGGCCTATTGACATGCCTGGCAAAACAATGATTGATCTAAGCAGCCAGAGAAAAAGCTGCAAGTACGAAAAACGACAGAGCCGGGAAAGGGCTGCAAGCGGAATACACAACAAATGCATATTTGCCGGCACCAATGATCTCCATTCGCGTCTGAAGTTGTCGAGACGAAAATATGCTTGTATCTTAAAGTAGCAGAATTGTTAGGTGTTTTTTGTATGGAAGACCTTATAAAAACTTACGTGGTTAGATATTGACAGTCTTAGCTTAATCGAGTATGCGTTTTATTTAAGAGTCATTAGCACGCGCGGATAACTAGCACACGAAGACATCAAACACGGTCGAGGTGGTGTAGCCCGTAGATGGATATAGCGAATTAACTTAATGGAAGATCGTTACTACGGCGATGTGCAAGCGGTCTTGCCGAGGCTGCAAGAAGGTAGATCATGCGGGTCTGTGTGAGCACATAACAAACGTATGGAAGCAAAACAAAAGAGTCAGTGGAAACCGCATTTGGGTACAAGCACTTGCGGGTATTTCGCCTAGCAACTCATGTAAGAAGGCTTTTTTGGTGCGCGTTGCGATTCTGACAAGGCCGCCCAATTAAAACTTTGTGTAACGTATTCTCTAAGCTGTGATGGGGTCACATAAAATTTTGCACAGAAGAGGCATGCAGAAAGTTACACAATCTTCCGATGGTTGACCGCTCACTATCACTTGGTGAGAATGATCCTTATCATGAGCTAAGACGTTCTACGGTCTTGAAACAGTACCATCTTTCTTCGTAGACGTGCGCGAACGCGATAAAACCATAAATTGATAAAGAAAGATCCTTTTCAAGAGCTGAGACGGCTCATGGCCTCGAAACAGGACGATAGCCGTGCTCAGATGATTGAGAGCCATCACCTACTTTTCGCCAAAAACACCAGCGCAGTGGGTAACGGCCTTTGCGACTCGCCCAATGCCGACTTTCCTCGTCCTGTGAGGTCACTATTCTCTGGACAGCAGTCAAACAAGATAGAGGGGAATATTAAAGGTGGGTATCATCCAACCAATACAGACAACGGCTCCGAGCAGTACGCTTATTTGCTAAGCATCATACTTTTAAGCGTCTACGGCGTCAGGGTACTCTTGCCAAATTGCACCTTGGAATTCCAAACGCCTGTTAACGTGAGGTTATTCTTCCACTTCACAAGAATTTGGCTTGGGCTCTAGCGAAGGCGCCGCGCGATTATATCCTTTGATACGTGCTTTAACAAAGTAGGCAAAGGGAGCTAATGTCTCAGTATTCTAAGCATCGCAGAGTAAAATTACCGCTGTGTTGTAGTGTGCAGTTTTCTTTTCGCTACGATGCTGCTTGTGACCAACGTCAGACCAATTCACCCCACAACGACGAGAGCGTTGAATTAAAAGAGGCACTGAGTGTCACAGCCACACTTCATAGGTCTTGTTCAATCGAATTTCGAGTCTCGAGTGCGGATTAGCACCGCAAGCATGTCTTGATTTCTGTGCTCGACAAGCACAGAATCGTAGCACTATGTGTCCCAAAAACGCTTTAGTCCAAATGGTGAGATGAGAGGCTTACCATAACTTTGCCTGCGTATGATCCGGTGCCAACGCTCCTACGTTCACTCCTACAACGGGTTGTTTAAAATTCACATAGAGTACTGGGTCTATCTGCATCGGTTTAGGGATGTCAAACAAAATGCTAAGGCTTTTTTGGCTATGACCTTACAGAAAACAAAGCGCGCAACTTGCAATTTCGTTGTGTAATTTTGCTTTTTCTATCAGAAAAGTGATTCTTAAAGTTTGGCTATAAGCCATTTTGTATTGTACGTGTCTAAAGGCATGAAGCAGGTTACAAACCAATGAACGTAATTGAATAAGCTAATCTTCACGTTTCGTAAGCGCCATTGCATTGTGGCTTTTGTTTGAATCGGAAACCAATGGCCGAAGGCGTGCTTATTTCAGCTTGTAAGCAAGTCTGAACTTTTTCGTCTAAGTAACTTATGCTGGTTAAGATGAATGCCAAATACACCGTCTTGCGTTGATGGCACGTGAACACCGCTTTTCCCGTGTTGTCATAGCATTTTGGCATCGCATGCAGTGTGTAAAACAATCGCACAGGTGGTTAATGAAGTACTACCAGCTGTGGCTATTCTAGCTCCGCTTAAAGATATGAGAGATGCGATCCACAATCGATGCTTTAATGTCATAAAGGACCACGTTGACAAATAGACCTTTTACACGATCTTATTGGTGTCCAACTCATTAAGTTAGTTGGACTGACACATGCACCCAATTAGAAAGCTTCTATCGTGACACGACAACTGTCAGGCTAGAAGAACCCGAAGCTATTGATCTCTTGGCCAAATTAGAAGCGGAAAAAAGAAGTTTTTTAATTAAAGACCATTTTCAAGATTCAACCGCAGTCTTCTCTCTAGACAAAATGCCTTGAATTGGTCATAATGACAGTGCACTCTTACCCAAGATCAGAAATCTCTAAAATACGGTATATTCTTTATCAAAAATTACTAGATGCGGCCACTATTAACATTTCCATCGTATAGATAGGCCCAAAGTTGATCTCGTGCCCCACAAAAAAGCAAAAAGGTCATGTTTGCTTTGCAGTAATTTTGCTACCTCCCATACTAATCTCGGATGTGATTGTTCGCCCTGGTCTTTTTTTTTGCTAGCCGCAGGTTTGACGCGGGGGGGAATTTGACTTTTTTGCGTGCAGCTAGCACATATGGCCTTTCCTTGCTTATCTATTCCAAGTTTGTGCTTTTCCAGCTAGCATCAAGTCATACAGATCAAAAAGAAACGACTTCGTCATCAGTCACAACAGCTAAGTCTTTGTCGACCCCAAGGCCATAATGATGGCCAATTAGGCAAATAAATGACCTGTTATTGCTGTACTCTCAGAGCACTGTGACTTATTGGTGACTGGTGTTTACCTGATTATAAAGCCTCGGCTTCTGCCACTTATTATTGGCCTACTTTGTCGACCCCCTTTAAGAAAGGCATGAGCCATGTATTCTTACTCGCCACAACGAAAGCAGCGGATGCTGCTTTGCTCGTCAATGCTTGGTTTCATTAAGACTGGACCCTACAGACACCATCATGTAGGTCGAGGAACTATCCACCAACGGATTTCTTGATAAAAGGATCTGCTTGTGGTTGTGATGATTTTGTGAAGCAATTGCATTTAATTTTTTTCATTGTGACCGTCTGCATTTTAAACTGTTGAGTGCAAAGCGGGCCTACCCACTGGCCGCCCGTGAACACAGTCACCTTGGCGTGTTTGAAAAGTTGCGAAGATCGTCGATTCCCTAAGTATAAATATAGTCATGATGTTTGAGCCTACATTGTGTGCAGGCAAGAAAGCGTGAGCGCTGGTGGAGCTCAAAGAACGCCGATACGAAATCCACGCTAAATTGTTTTTCATGTGTTTCCAGGGCACAAAGCACCTAAATAAAGTCGCTTTACAGGTGAGTGTTCACGGTTTCCCAAGAATGCCGCACGTATCCGTCATGTTTGACCATGATCGTATTTGTGGTCATCTCAACCGTCTTGGCCCCAAAAAAAAGTCTAGTTTTATTCTTCCCTTCAAGGGTAAAGCCCTATTGTTTAATCGACCTCGGCCCTACTGTAGGCGCTACCGTCAACTACAGCCCTAGCGCCATGACGTATTCCTACTGCTTAGCGGTGAAAGGACAGCGCTTGCAGTCCTCCCTTGATAGAAGCCAGAATATGTATCAATCAGCATAAACTGTGCGCGGCAAGATGGCTAGATCAATTTTGAACGCTTGCGAGGGTATAAGCAGCCAGTTTTGTAGCGGGGCTAGAAGATCCCAGATCAGCATTTAGCTCGCATGTGAAGAAAAGGAACTTTTCTTACATCTTCGTGTTTAGGCTTATGAAAAACTCTAGGATGGCGATCTGCGGCTTGCATTGACTCTATGTATGGAACAAAGGTGATAAAAATAGGGAGTTGGTATCGACACACACCCTCATAGGTATCGCAACACACACCCAGGTATAAGCCACAAATGCTCTTGAAAAAGCGCCGCACCCATCGTAAAATTAAAGTCGCATACCATACATCACACCCATACCCTAAACCTAGAGATATTTTATAATAAGTCGCGTGATGGTAGTCATTTCCAAAAATTCGATACCTACCTGTTTGTTTTGTAGGTGGGGTCCATAAGAAGAATAGCACCTGCCGAAAAATCTCGTTGCACCGTGGCGCTTGTTTTCGGGGCAATAAGAAATCGGGTAAGCTACTGCGGTCTAACCTGTATATAACTTTATCTCTCTCCAATGTATCTAGAAGCGCTGCAATAGGAGTTCTACCCAGCAAAAACTACGCACGGTCACGCTTTTTCAGGTTGTATATGTCTTGGCTTGCGCGAAGAAAACTCGGGTCAGCCACTCTCATAGTGCTCAAAATTAGTCGAGGAGGGGCAATCCCTTACTAAAGAGCTATTTGGTGCTTTTGCTCCATAGTCATGTGTCTTGCCTCTGAAAACGCCGCCAAATCTTCGGTGGCGTCGTGGTTGTGATTTGCGTCGATCACGGTTACACTCCAACTCTGCGCGTGGTCTTCGTCCAGAATCCGCGTAATAACAACTGATCACGGACACTTGAGGAGACGTGTAGAAGCTTTTCGAGTACTCGAACGCTTTCTTCTATATTCGCCGCCACAAACACATGCAAGCCACACCTTGCGGGCGTTCCCATGCTTGTCATTCTTAGTTCTTTTCCTTTTTGTCGAATAACCTTCCCTTAGTGAGAACTTTTGCATTGATTTCAGTGCTTCATCAAGAGTTTCGTAAGTCTGCGCGGGGGGTGAAGCCAATGTTATGTTGACGTATGTAAAGAGGATTTAGGTGTGATGTGTGGTATGTTAATTCAATTTTGCGACGGGTGTGGTCTTACGATGAGTGTGGCGCTTATTCAAGAGAGCTTGTGGCTTATACCTGGGGTGTGTGGCGATATCTAGGAGGGGGGGGTGTCGGTACTGGCTCCAAAACAAAAAGTGAACTCTCACTTTCTCAAAGCAATACATACGGTAGCCTTGCTGCTTCTGCTAGCTTCTTATAGTCAATAAACGAGTTGATTTCTGTGAGGGTGAAGCTATATGCTCACTCAACTTACGCGATATAGGTTGAACAAGTTGGCACCTCTGCTTGTCTCCGAGAAGGTTCAACATTTGGTTGCACAAAAATCCGACGAAGTTTAACGCACTTTAAAGGCGCTCAGCTATGGAAACGCTCTGTAAGAGCATCTTTAACAGAAAGTGACAATTACGTCCGCATCGATGTATCTGACGCCTAATACAGATGCCCGTGTCAATTGAAGCCACTCATGGTGGGCGTTACGACCTTACGATGGAAAAAAGAGAAATTTAGCTAGAATGATTATGGCGTATACCTTGCTGTGTAGGATACGACTGATTGACTTTGATTTCTAAAGCTTGGTAAAAGAGAATCTAACGGAAACTCACACGTAAGGCGCACCTGAGATAAGCTTGAGTGTCAGCTGACGCAGAGATTCTCATTGTTGATTAATACGCACCTGTTCGGCTACGCTTTTTTATGTAGCTCTTTGGGGAAAGAAGATTTTGGTGGGCTTTTAACAAGAGTCTGGGTTGGCCAGCAACCCTCGCTCAAGAGAGACGGCACTGTCTTTATGGTCAAATTGCACAAGGTTGCGGCCCAAGTGGAGGTGCTATGCGTACAGCCAATCACGTATGAGAAGACCGCAGTGATTGTAAACCGGTCCCCATGAATTATGGTTCTAAAGTATACTCTTTTTGCTCCTTAAGGAGATAGAGGGCATCACTTACTCCCCTCAGCTTGGAGGCAGAAGCACATTTAGTACAAGCACTGAACCGTCGGACTAGTATCAATTACTGCGGGTAGAATAATTGGTAATACATGAGCTGCGATTGTAAGACATAATGTGAGCAGCGTGGTTGGCTTTCATCGAGGTTATAAATTGAGGCCCTGCCTTTGCACGAAAGTGACACGTCATCCACTGAGCAAATTTTTCGTGAACGGCGTGGAATAGACGAAAAGAGTTCGATGCACCTGAGGCATTTCCTCTTCTAATGCACGAAGATGACAGATATTTTGCTGAGGGCGTAAAGCTTATGTTGAACGTCATTCCAGATGAAGGGACGTTAGTGTACGTTTGTGTCGAAGTGAAGACAGCGCGGAGAGTCTCTTCGAGACAGTTAGTCGCTGCAAGCAAAAGATGGCAACGTACTTCGCATATTGATATGCAGTCTAAACTAGGAGAGTCTTGGGTCGATATTTTGTGAGTGACGATAGCGATCGACTATATGCCCTTATATAGGTGATAAAGTACGATTAAAGGCAAAACAAGGCAAGGATTCTTATATGGAAAAATGTTGAAATGAACTTCATCAAAAAACGACAACACAGGCGAGATCATGTTTACTTGATCTGAGCAGAAGTTAACTTCTCATCACTGCTTAGTTTACGATGGTCCCGGAAGCCACTAAAAATCCATTAAGTGCAGTACATCCATCAAGTCTGCATTAAAGAATTACCAGGATGTGATCCCGTAACCGCTGCCATCTGATAGAAGTGAAAGTTACGAAATTAGCTTGGCTCCGAGAGATCAAATCTTGCATAACACGCTATTAGCTAAGGAATTTAAAATCTTTGACACTTTGGTTTTGCAAAGCAGGAGGCGAAGTTGATTTGGGACTAGACTCCACACAAAAGTTCTGTGTCAGAAAGCCAAACGGCAAGTGACGCAACCTTCAAGCTTATAGTACGCTTGCTGTGGTCGTAATATCGGCTAAGGACGCATCGTGCAAGCTTAGATTACACTCGATGTGATCATGGCAATCCCTATCAAAGCGTCTTGTAAAGCAATTTGGCGGAATGTACAATGTACGGTACGGTCAATGGGTATTAGTATCTCTTCCTCCGAGCGACATCGACCATTGAATGCGGTATGTACTCTGATCGGTATACCTTGAAAGGGTTTGGTCATGCCCAAGGCTCTACAACACTCCTGCGACATTTTAAATGTCTAATGACGTTCAAACCCCACAAAGACTATATGCAGCTATACTTAAACGACTTTTCTATCCATAGTCGTGCAGAAATGAGAAGACGGACGTGATATATTTAATTGTCCACTCGTGGACCGTGCTTAAGTGCATACACTTGCGCATAGAGAAATATTCGGTGCAAAAGGATTAATCTTATTTAAGTAATTTATTGGAAAGCATGCCCTTAAGGCATCCCCACAAAGCTAAAAGTCACTTTTAATCGGTCACTTTTATCCATCCAAAAGACTTAGACTTGTACGAGTATAGAGCGAATTACGCATAAGTGGCGGGACTGCTGTCCAATCTTCTTAGAAAAGACGCAGAATAGACTTGGCATACCCAGCACCAAAATCCTTTCGACAAAGTCAAGGGAAGACTGTCAGAGGTACCAACTGTGGCCTTGTCAAATCCAGCGCAACTCTTCAGTGTCGTCTGTGGTGTGTCAAGTTTTGCGGTCAGTAGAGCACCACTCTAAGCAGATACCAAGGGGGATCGCGTTCGAATCTCGGCATCCTTAAGCTGTCAAAAAATGTATATATCGTTAGCTGCATAA
This sequence comes from Plasmopara muralis, assembly GCA_003676415.1. Classification (NCBI taxonomy): domain Eukaryota; phylum Oomycota; class Peronosporomycetes; order Peronosporales; family Peronosporaceae; genus Plasmopara; species Plasmopara muralis. The sequence continues at coordinate 34,719 of RCHQ01000079.1, read as the reverse complement.
TGTATTTTCTCATCAAATTGAAGGGCCTTAAGCAATTTAGGATTGATACAGATTGTGCATCACTAAGCACTGCAACACAATTATCTAGCCTTTCACAAAGAAGCTTTCACTGTTGCGATAAAAAGTTGAGAAGTAAAGTGTCGATTGTGAAGGATGATGCTTTGGTTGATGCGTAATCGTATCACTTAAACTATGAGCTAGCTCGTGTTACAATTGTGACCTCTTCTATACAGGATCCGATTTGTATAGCATATGTATGTGCTAAACACTCTAGGGATTGATGAGATTTTACATACGGACAGGAAAATTCTGATGTTATTGGGCTCGAGGCTGCATCTTCTTTCAATGGAAGCCGGGCTATTACGTAAAAGTCCTGATCAGAAGGGCCCACCACCTGCAGTGGTACATCAAAATGAAAATAAAAAGTATCGTATCTTCCAAGTTGCTGGCTCACTATTTATCGCTAGGCGGGCATCGTACTCACGGCGAGATAAAGATCCAATATTGGTGGGGAAAGTTGTATAAGTGTTTCTGCAATACGCCGCAGTGCAAAGTGTGACAACCGGTAAATTTCTTGCCAAATGAGGCCGCGCCATTGGCAAGCTTGTCGGTGCCAATATGCTGCTGATAGCCCAGTAGTGCCCGTCTTGCCGTACCCTCGGTAGAAAACACCATTATTGTGATCTTTGTTGAGCAATTGAGAAAATTGATGGCTGTTTCAATCACATCGGACAATATAAAATTAGCAGCGGTGTCCTTCAATCGCTTTCTAGACAACATAACCTCCTGAAATATTTTTCCTAGACTCTACGGAACTTTAATTTATCGTGCTCGGCATCAGGCCGGTCATGTCCTCAGCAAACCATATGCAGATTGATGGTCGGACAAGGCAAATAGATTGCGTATTTGAAGACGTGCTGTGCAGTGAGTGCACAAATACATCAAGGCGTTGAAACAGCATGATATCACTCTTCAAGTTTAAATTGGACAATCTTAGCACGTTTACCCGGCAAAAAGCTGCAGTTCTGCTAACAGGTTCAACAGCTAAAAATTTGAAGCGTTCGGATACGATAATGTCGGATAGGAACCCACGACACTACGTCCGGCGCTGTCACGATTATTAAGCTTCTCTTGCCGATGTTGATGCGAACTGTTTAGGATAGATGGTTCGACGGAAAAGATCTACCTTGTTTTGGAAGACACGCTACAAAGCATACGCACTGAAGAAATCTTTGCGGGACGACAAATTGGCTATCTGTAGCTAAATTGCATCTACCAATGCAATTTACGCATTTATGCGCTTTGTAAGCGGGTCAAGAGACCACAGATTTCTGGATTTTGTAAGAAGCATCACTTCTTTTAAACTTTGCAGGAAAGATGGCGTAAAGTTTTATTCTCAGGTCTCTATATGAAGCCTAGTTTTCCGTACGGAGTTGGTTATCTGACTATGTAAAATGCCAGCTGAAAGAAAAGAACATATTTGTCTGTCACTTTTCTGATCCATCAAATCAAAGAAAGTGAATCTTTTGATCAACATGAAAGTGAGAATACAAATATTTTTAATTGGAAGAGATGGCACTTGGGAGAGTTCGGTATTTCGAACAGGACCAAACATTGTCTTTTACAATCCGAAAGAGGCCTAATCGACGTACACCATCGTCTTCTCGAAGATGAATTCAATTTTTGCGTGGCGCTTTTCGATTGTCGGGACTATAAATATCATATGAATCTTAAATCGTCCCCACCTCCTTATAGCAAAATTGCCTTCGCGCTTATTCTTGCTGATACATCAAATGCAGTGGCCAAACAGCGACTGATACTGCCCATAGCCACCGCCGTGTTGATCCCAAGGCTATCCATTTTAATGAACAGACTGAGTGTGAAGCTTGCTTTGAAAGAAAGCGACTCTCTGACGTAGTTCAGTCAGACGCGTGGCGTTTGGTCCAATTGCGAAGCTCACGTATTACATGATCAAAGTATTCCGACTCCTTCTCAATGGCTTCAAGAATTGAAAGTAGCTGCGAAGTGGCCGCGACGTGGCCACCAAGGTCAGCCTTACGAGGGCAACTTTGATCGAGTACATTCGTTTTTGCAGAAGCTGCTGCATTCTTAAAAGTGTAAGGCCAAGGTAGAAGCGGCCTTCTCAGGCGTTAATCGACGGCCAAGGTCACCAGCCATTCCATGTGGAGCGCGTATCGATGTAGTATCTGCGGCCGCCATGAGTTTCTTGTAAAAATACGAGACTGTATCACTTTCTTGAGCTCATGTAAAACGCTGAACTGACTTTGGCAAGATGGCCCGAAGACCTTTGTGATATTTAGAAGCAGCAGGATCTTCGTAAGTAAGTCAATGCTACTCGTTGGCATAATCAAGGTAACCCATACCTGCGCTCAGAATTTCTTAGCACTTGCCTTAACATCTCATCAAAGCCGATATATCAGCGGTCTAAGACCCACCAATTGAGCAGATTGAAAGCTCACAAACTCAGAGAATTTGTTCAATATATTAAAATTTGAATCGTAACACTATGGATGCTCACCCTAGGGTCTTCATCAGAGTCGTGATATTTGCATAGCCAATATCAAGACCCAATCCTTCTGTCTTCCTACAGCTCCGAGTGAGCAGAATCTATTGCGGTGTTATACTCACGCGTATAGCCGTCGTAAAAATTGCTGGATCAATGACACTTTAAAAAAAAAATTTGTAGGCGTCACTCATGGAGTGGCTTTTGGAGTTCCCTCGCATCACAAAAAGTAGATGAGCGTACTGTGGCGACATGGCCTTAAATGACCCTCTTTCTTCGTCGCACTAGTACTTGAAAAGTGACTAGACCTTTCACGTGACGGCAACACGCGTCAGGACCCGGCAGTCGGCAAACTACAAAGCCCATCACTATTTGCATTGGTGCCGAGGATTATATTGTGAGCTGTAGTCCCTGGCTTTGCCCTCAATCTTGTTCCCAGCGCTGGTGGTATCATTGACACGAGTATACCAGATTAAATATTTATCGTTGAGTTGACAAGAGTATATCAGGTTGGGTATTTATCGTTGAGTTCATGATGCTCTCTGTCGTTACGAAAAAGTCTGAAGGCAATTCATGCAGCTTACTCCGGACGACAATGTCGCTTTGACGTTTGTTTGAGGGTTCTTCACATCAAACATCTAGACGAGTGCTCGTCGAAGCGCTCGATGCTAATGCCGTTTTTGGCTTTAAATGCTTCTTTGGGTTCGGAAGCAATTTTTGTCGGACTGACTCGTTTATTGTTTGATCAGGATCATGTTAAAGATGTGTGCGTCCGCCAAGTTGTACACACGGTCGAGTTGTTTTTAAGTCGGGAAGCTAACAGCTACCAGAGCATCATGCCTGATTTGTCTACAGGTAGCCGAATTAGTTGTTCGGTCAAATATACACCTCTACCTTTTGAGCTCTTGAGGTAGTCTCCGTGTTCGTTTCTTTGAGCTGTGCTCAAGCTTGAAAATTCTTATGGAATCTTATCCGAACAAAGTTGTGAACTTACATTGCAGTTGCATTAATGGTGTTCAAGGACCATTTTGCTCTAAACCTGGTGGCTCTAATCAATTTCGTCTACTTTGGTGTGTGACGTGCCGGCAACGTGTAACTTGGAGTTTATACCTGTATATCGGCCGAATAGGATGCTTTGTCTGTGAGTTACGTGCGGTGAGGTGACCGATACTTTGACAGAGAGAGCCGTCAGGACGGCTTGCCCAACAGCAAAATTGATGGCTAAGCGTCGGCTTCGGCCGACGATGTGAGATGGAGTCGAGCAGACGCTGATGATTTGGTGGTGCTGTGTAGCTAGAGGCATAGGCGGGGGCGGAGGCGGACGCGTCAGCACTTGCGGTTGATCCTCGGCATGAAGCACTTAAAACAGTACGACAAAGTTAGTCATCGTGCGATGATAGCCGCATCAGCTCCTTCATAGATCGAACGATCCTCTTCTCAATCTGATGGGTGAAAAGAGCCCCACGACTGTCAATACATGCTATCGCCAATGATTTATTGCAGGGCGAGAAAAAAAAACGCTTGTGATTATATAAGCATATCGGCCTTGGCTGTACAACTACTACAATAACGTGTTCGGTGAAGCTATGTATGGTAAAGGTAATCTGAAAGTAGCTTTATTTCTTTGTTTAGAGTAGAGCCATACCACGCTCAAGGAATTATATTTTGCTTTGCTTTCATAGTTCTTAAGCTTAAGCTCTTATGACTTACTGTACTTTCGAAAAGCTCGAGTAATGGTCACCGCCCTAGACTTTGATGATGGCGCTGCCCCTCCTAAGCCTTGGGAAAAGCGCCAATCAGCCGTTGCGCAAGGTGGTGAAGCAAACTTTCTCTTCATCATCTGTCGACGCTCACTTACTTTGATGACTGGGTTTTCATAGGAACAAGAGGCGACACAATGACATCTGCTGCCGTTCAGCCGCAGCCTTCGGCGGCGGTGGAGTGCTCTACAGCCTCTACTGCTTTGCTTTCTAGCAAAAATGATTCGGTTTTAGGCTCTCCTGTAACGAATGGAGTATCTGCGCTCGGTCCTATGCCTCAGTACGGTAATTCGGGGCACGGACCGACGGGATACGGAGGTTACGGAGTTCCCGCGTACGGCACGGGACTAGGCCCAACGTACAATACGGGATATGGGAGTATCGGAGGATACGGCGGTATGAGTTCATATGGAGGAGGCTTTGGTGGCGGCTATGGAGGCTATAGAGGCAATTATGGAGGATATAGTGGCGTGTCAAGAATGGGCTTAGGCGGAGTAATGGGTGGTTTAATGGACCCGAACAATGGAGGTCTGAGCTGGCTCAACAGTTTTAACCAGATTGTGAGCTCCATTGGTCAGATCACGGAGCTGCTCGGGATGAATGCAGAGGCGCTTAATTTCTGCGTTGGTGAGTATGAGTAAGTCTGGAGGTCGTTTACGTCTGAATACCGATCTATGTACGTGTGTGTTTTAGGAAGTTTTGTGCACTTATTCGAGCGTATGAGGGCCATGTGTGCGGGCGTTGCAGCCATGCTAGCGCCTCGGTCTGAGTTTTCGCCGGGTCACCCGCGACAGGGCGAGCTTCTAGAGAATGAAGAGGAAGAGAAGAGTCGACGACGGCGTATGCGTACATTTCAGTTTGTAATGGGTATGGTTGTGCTTGCTGTATTTTACAAGGGTGTGCGGTGGCTTCGCACCAGTTTCAAGCCTAAGATGCTGGTTGCACCGCCGACTGTCGGCGTCGGTCGAGACCTGGAAAGCATTTTTCAACGCACAGTAGGCGTTAAACATTTTTAATTACAAAAAATACTTGCTGTTGTGCACCACCTGCTCACTGTATTAAAATCTTTGTTTTGTCGGTCAAAAGCTGCTCACCCGCCGCTAATGGGCGGTATCAGTGCTACTTCGTCTCCGTCCTGCAGCGTCGCGTCGTCCTCTGAGTACTCTAGATTACGCGCCAGCGTGATGCTTTCAATAGTGGCAGCAGCATGTGGATACTTCTTCATGAGAAAGTGGCGTAGTGATGCGAGCGTCATGTCACCAGTATCCAAAAGCATTATTTTTTCTTGTCGCAAACCGATCTCTTCGCGCGCTGACGCAAAGTACAGCAATGTGATCTTCATTGTCGGTGTGCTTTATAAGACGGTTTGCAATTGGCAAACCTTTAATATTGCAAAACTGCATGTAGGCATATATCTACATACACAGTAGTGTCAAAGAAATTTGCTATGTCTAAATACTCCCTTAATCTTACAGCACGGATTATAAGTGCATGGCCATGAGTACCTTGTTGTAAACTGCTGTAAGATTTGACTGTACGTAGAGCTGATGCTGTTCGTGCGCTACGTGAGCGGCCATCAGCCAATTGCGCTGTTGCTATGGTTGTCTGTAATATTCAATTTAACGCAATAGCAAAAGCAAAAGCGTATTTTTCCAAAAATGAAAAAGGCCCCTCACAGAGTTTTTTATTATTAAACTTGCCCTCTAGCTCAGAACAAAAGCCGACAAGTTTCCCCGTTTCCTCCTTAAAAGATGCAAATTGGCGCAGCGTTACCAGCGCTCGCGTTAATTGCTTTCACAGCGCGATGCGTAACGGCCAGCTCCGTGGCACTTACTGAGGCTACGTTTGACGATCAAACGAGCAGCGGCGTATGGTTCATTAAATTTTATGCGCCGTGGTGTGGTCACTGTCAGAAGCTAGCGCCTACTATCGATAATCTTTCGGAGGCATCCAAAGACGTGAAAGTGGCCAAAGTGGACTGCACAAAGGATCGCAGTATTTGCGAGCGCTTTAGCGTGGGTTCATATCCGACACTTAAGGTCGTGGCTGACGGCAAGTCGTACGATTACAACGGCCGTCGCGACGTGGACTCTATGCTTGCGTTCTCTACTGAGGGCTATAAGAAGGACTTTGGAGAGCGCGTGCTGTCATACGCAGAGTTTATTAATCAGCGTAAAATAGCAGCTGCTGAGCATGAAGAGAACGAACGCAAGAGTGAAGTCGTGCAGCTCAGCACGTCTTCCTTCGAGAACCAGGTGCTGCCTAGAAACGACCCTTGGCTCATCAAATTCTATGCGCCCTGGTGCGGCCATTGCAAGCGCCTCGCGCCTACGTGGACTAAACTCAGTCGCACTCTTAAAGATAATGGCAGTAGCGTTCGTGTGGCTAGGGTGGATTGCACCGTACACCGCCGCGTCTGCTCGCGCTTTGGGGTCAATGGTTATCCGTCACTATTTTACATTAATGACGGACAAGTGTATCGATACAAGGGTGGCCGTACACTCCCTGCATTCCTCGACTTTGTGGAGAGTGGCTGGAAGACGGCAGAATCGACTGGACCTATTCCCGAAGAAGGGTTTTTTTCTAAGCTTGTTGACATGACAATTGAGTGGGCTATGGAGCACACCGTGCTTGCAGTTCTAGCGGGCATTGTAGCAATCGCCATCGTCGTGGCTATATTGGTGGCCGTGTTAGACTACTGGCTTGGTGCTGATGACGTGGCGCAGTACAAAAAGGCTTTGGGCGAAGAGGAGGCTAAGCTGAAGAAGGGCGTAGACCGTCCGCTTGAGGTTGCATCCGCGGCGTTGGCCAAGAAGATTGGTCAGAAGCCCAAGAATGAATAATCGTACACTTACGTTGAGTGGCGCCTCGTGATTCTCTATGCTTGTCTAGGAGAAAACAGAACAAAAAGACGATGCGCAGGCAACATGTACATGCATATCGTTTGTTAAGATTTCCCATCACGGATCGACAATGAGCATGTACAATTTTTTTTGTGTCTTACCTCAGTTTTTGTTGTCTGGTATGCGTACGACGGACGCCCAGTACTCGACGACCTCTAAGAACCACATGGGTTCTCGCTGTAATTTTGCGTCCAACATGACAACCTGGTGGGCCAGCATAGTACGCACAGATACTGCAACGTCTGTCTTATTCTTTAGCATCGGTCCGATGGCCATAATGTAATCACCTGTTCAAATTCACAAAGTCAATCAAAGCTTGGCTTGCAATCACCAATTACTAACCCAATCGAGGTCTAGCGCTCGCACTAGGAGGCGTGTTTTTCAAAAAGAACTTGAGATCCAGCTGCAAGACGCCAGTACCGTCGTCTACGGTGCACTGCTTCCGGTCGTTAAAGGTGGCGATCACTACGCCCTGCGTAAAAGATCAACGTCATAATGAGATTTTTAGACGTCCCCGCTATACAAATTATACGAATCAAAACTTCTGTTTACCTGAACCCAGAGGCGAGAGCACTCAAGGCCGTTAATGTTGAGATTTGAGCGCGTGGAAGACTGCAAGGCAGAGTAAACCTGGTCTACAAATGCTTTCGCCGTGCTGATGCTGTTTGTAGGAACCGTGGTCATTGCAGTCGGCCAAAAAAAAAATGACCTATACATTGTGCAAGCTTAAAATTCCCAAGCACAATTAAAGTTGCTATAGCAATTTCGAGTTAAAAAAATTGTAGCTCAGAAGGCGCCTTAAATGAGCTTTTGCGTGACTGCGGCGCCCTTGAGTCCAGCCTGCTCGATGGTATGTGCTAGGTCAGTTGATACAGGGCGAGGTGGGAAGCCTGCTAGAAGAGTATAAGGTTGTGCCCCCGCGTCGTACCTATAGCATGACAAGATGAGCGCGTTAATGCCTTTTGTATTGCACCAACAATCTTTTCCAACATACAACTGAATTATAGCGTGTAAATCACGAATCGTGTGGTCCATATTGAGCAACTCCCTGATCCTCTGGCCATTGTGCAAACGAATCTGCAGCGTTGTCGTTGGCTTCTTATCGTCAATTACGGGCCGCTCCGCCGGCTCTGCGCCCCCCCGGATCACCGCTTCGGTCGCGTATGTGGTTGAGCCCATAGTCTGACCCTCTCCACTGAAAGCCGTATAGGATGGCGGTGGGGGTGCCACGTAATTCTCTTGTCGCTTATCCACAAGACTAATCTCCACGGGTTCGTGGCGGTTCTCACCCTCAAGTTCCTGAGGCACGTGGCCGCTCTCCAATGCCTCGAGAAACGGACGATTGGCTGAATCCGAGCGCGCGCGATACGGTCCGTCATTCACTGTGAATCCTTCTCTATAAAACGTGATCACGTGACGGGGTTGCGTCGAGTCGCCGGCCGCAACAGCAGCACGTGCATCCTGTTGGGCGCGGCCGATAATGTTAGCCACGTGGTCGCCACCGCCTCCGGGCCCTATAACTGACAGCCCACTGCCTCCACCGCGGTCAGATGCTCCACCTGCATAATACTGATTGGGTTGATCAGCGTTTCCATCGCGGTCACCGCCATTGCGGTCGTTAAGACTCGAGAGACCCACGATGTTAACCATTTCGTTGGATACTAAGATTAAATCGTAACATATTTTTCCATTAGTCCTAATCTTTCATTGTATCACGCTAACCTGACACGAGTGAATAACCAATCAGCTGCCTGTTGCATGCGGGCAATCAATAAGGTACTCACAACAGGTCTTGATCGTATTATCGTTAAAATGCCGTCCGCTCGAGCGACCGGATACTTTTTAGTAAAAGACATTTATGCAGTTACTGCAAATGCACCGTGTGTAATTAAGGTGCGGCATATGGTCAACACGTGTCCTGGTTCATTGTATTATTGAAAGACAAAAGTATTTGTGAAGGTGGCGCCATTTTGCCACCATACAATGAGATCTTGAGTGACTTCTTAAGCGATTTATTTTCTGTTATATAAATTTTCATGATGTCGCCTTTTAGTGTGCCTCAAAAGCAATTAAACGGACAACTTGCTTGTTTTATTGCGATTTCAGTGGTATCTTTGCTTTATCGGCGCGAATTAGAGCTCATGTAAACGCTTAATGTTAAGCGAAATCTTGGCCTCCCATACATTACGCTCAAGTCAGAAAGTACGCCTGCCGATTACATCCAAGCTTGAGTCACATTGATAACCTCTCGGACTCACATTCGACTTCGAAGAATGCAACCTTCTACGGCAGCGGTGCTAGACACACTTCCATCTACAGTGAAAACTTTCGCGTGACTCCAGCAAAGTTATTTGTGGCTTTATCCAGAGGCGAAAACAAAAACACCGGTCATGTCGAAAAGCAAGTTATTTGTTTCTATAAGATAAAATGCGCTTACCTGATCACTTCTCCATCTCCGGCTGACTATCCACCGTAAAAGTTAGTATTAAGCGAGTGCAGTGCGCTGGTGAGCCTGGTGCAACTTAAGCGAGTCGCTGTTAGCAGATACGTTGGCGTCGGCTGCAGCAAAATCTGAGTTACGCGCCTTGGAGAAACTCGCGTACATGCGCTCGAACTGAAGACGAGCGGCCTCAGATGTTGACGGTTTGGCGCTTTCATACGACTTTTGCACATGATTTTTGGTGATAAGACTAATTAAAGGATAAGTCAGAATACTGAGCAATTTAGGCCATGATTGCTGGAAGAAATACTTACTTGGAATTGTTGCCATTCAGCTTCTCGTGCACAAGCTCAAGTTGCGCTGAGAACATGATCTCCACATTCAGCACAGATACAGAGTACAGTTACAAACAAGTTCAGATTTTTACGACAAAATGCGAAAAAAAAATTAGCACTTACAGCTTGCAAGTCTGCTCCAGAAAAGTGGGAACTTTTTGTAGCTCTTGCAATTTCGGGCAGGTACTTAAGTGCTTCGTCGGAAAGCTCCATGTATTTTGATACAGCGCGAAGGATGTCTAATCGCTCGTCTTCATTCGGAAATCCTGCAGCAGCCCAACACATTGTGTAATTACCAACTAATTTAACAACAAAATCTCGTCACTTCAAACTGACCACAATACAAAGACTTATCCAGACGACCAGGCCGAAGAAGCGCTGGATCGATCATATCCGGTCGACTTGAAGCTGCCAGTACGTAGACGCCCTGTAATAAAGACAAAGAACATGAAAATTTCCATGATCAATGCACTCGTACGTACGTTTAGCACCTTTCGAGCTTCAACACCATCTAAAAATGTGAGCAGCTGGTTAACCATTCGATCGGTAACACCGGTATTATCGGCACCGCGGCGAGGAGCAATTGAGTCGAACTCATCAAGGAAGAGCACGGACGGAGCAGCTGAACTAGCACGTGCAAATAAGTCACGGATAGCCTGTTCACTGGCTCCGATATACTTGTTTAGGACTTCTGGGCCCTTCACACTGATAAAGTTCAAACCGCATTCATTAGCCACCGCGCTAGCCAGCAAAGTTTTCCCGCACCCAGGAGGCCCATAAAGGAGCAAACCAGTCGGAAGTTTAATTGGGGTGTTGTCGTAAAGCTTTGCGTAGCGGGTAGGCAATTCCAACGTGTCCTTGAGTACTGTTCGCACGTTGTGCAATCCCCCAACATCAATCCACTTGACTTTACTCTTGAAAAGATCAACTCCAATAAGAGCTGTTGGTCGAAATTCTCGAATGCCTTCCACCAAATCGTTTTGCTGGACAATTTTGATCTCTCCAGAGCATTCGCTCGACTGATAAAAAGCGTACCTTTTCAGCATTTGATGCACGGTACGGTCCGTAGCACTCGATAAATCACGAAGACTGTAGCCTTCCGTCATGGACGCTAGTAGTCCAAAGTCGATGGCAGGGTCAATATCAATTTGCCACAAGTTATTTTCCCCTTTGACAGAAACGTTCGCGGTGTTCACCTTCATTCGTAGCATTTCGTGAATCAATACACTACGACGCTCTGCATCAGGTGAAGCGACTTGAATGGGGCAGTCAAAAAGTCCACACGCTCTCAAGGTTCTATGAATGCTTGTATCGGACCGTGCGGCTGCAACAATAGCCACACTCTTGCTCTGCATAGCATTGCCCATTGTCTCCAAGAGCTTTCTACGTGCTTGCTGTTGGTTGCTGGAGGACAACCCAGCAATAATTTCGCACTCTCGCCTAAAAGATAATTTTAAGTCGGCAGTTGTCGTCCACATTCGATGACAATTTTGGTTCAACAGAACCAAAAGTAGCTCTGCGATCCGTCGTGATTGCTCGTTTGCAGAACCTGCTGACTCGTCTTCTTCAGGCACCAGCGCGTCCAGATTATCTAGAACAATTAGAGCAGGAGCTAGCTTCGTTGAACTTTCGAATACCATGTTTAACCGAGATTTTACCGACTCCATCTTGAGTCCTCGTAATTCTCTACAGTCGACAAATGTTGCAAAAGAAATATAGTTCTTCGAGGTCTGTACCTCGTGTACTAGTGTATGTAAAAGTGTTGACTTTCCGCTGCCTCGATCACCATGCATCAAGACGCACCCCGGAGGTTTCGTACCCAATAAAACTCGCACAGCTGATCCATCAAGCGAAAAGACAGGCCGCACTGCCTTTTTTAACAAAGAGTACGTCTTTGCAGTGCGTGCCAACGCAAATTCTGATAAATTCAACGCGCGCATCGAAGTAACATTATGCCGCACTTTCGCTAGCATTTGCTGATGGGGACCTGCTGCGTTACTCACGTTTACTTGGTCCACCGATAGAGTGTATCCTGTGTTTCCACCCAGCACTGTATATTTTTTTAAAGCACCAGTCGGGACACCTGCAAACAAACGAAAGGTATAATGAGCGAAAGCGCTAATAATGTGGGTATAATCGCAAACACAAACTCACCCTCCAATTGTACAGCACTAAAGCCTTTTTCAGCATCATATTGAATTTCAGCGAAGGTCACGACAATTTCACCATTGTCTAATTCAAAGCAAAGTATTGAGCCCGAGCTGACGACGTGGCTGCAATCAGCTGAGTTGCTCCAGCGAAGTATTGCTTGCTGAACGTGAGCAGCCAGGGCTGGAAAACGTCCGTCGGGGTCGTCACACTGAACAGAAATTTTAACCGAAGGCAGCGAGAGCTCTGGCTTTAAAACGCGGAGAAAAACAGAATCATGCACACCGACATCTAGCGTGGCACTCGCGCCTGGGTTAAGAACGATGTGACCCCGTACAACGTCATACGAACCTTTCAGTCTTGCAATATAGCATTCAGATTGCTGTCTAAAGTAATCGAATTCAGTATCGCGTATTAAGCGCATGGCAAGCTGCACGAAAGTACCTTGGGGTCTCGCTTTTCTCGTCCGCATCAATCGTCGACTTTGACTTCACACCCCAGAGTGCTACGATAAGAAAATCTTGTGCATTTGTAGGACCATTAAACAGCACCGCGCCATCCAGCATTGCTAGAGACTCTGGATGTACCCACACTTCGTCAATTAATTCGTTTCGGAGAGTCTCCTACTTAAAGTGCGTCATGATCAGTTAATAGAGCACTACTTGCATTTAAAATTCATCGCTTTCTAACCTGAACGAGCAAAGGTGGCGATTGCTCGAAATACAAATCAGGGCTCAAGCCTTGTTGTGCTGTATGTACTGGACGTTCTTTCGGGGCCACAATAATTTCTGACGCCGGAGTCAACCGAGCATATTTCCTGTTAAACGTGCAATCTCATCAGTTTTAAGAAAATAGTGATGTTAGTTCTACTCACATTCCATTTGAAAGTGAAGCTCTAATGCGGATCAACGTGTTTTGATTAACAAAGATAGGGTTCACTTGCTTGTCATTAATCACACACGTCTATTAATTCAATAAACAATTGCATCTAAGGTCAGTATGTTCACGTATGACACGACACGCAGCGCATGGCTCAATACCTGTTGCAAAAAAATTATCTCGATAGCATCTGCATGAAGTTGTATCAGTTCCCAGTCGTCGGGTGTACAAGGCTCCACGTTTACTTGCCGTGCAATTGGAAGTGCATCCATCACGTGAACTCCTACATAGGCCTGTGGCATCGTCATCGTATGGACGTACTGCTCATTTGTTAAATCAGCATGATTATTACTTTTAAAATCTTAGATATAATTTACAATGCCCACACAGCGCGCCAGCTCGGTGGGTACTTCAATAATGTCGCTGTGCGACATCAGTTCAAGTTAAATCTCGCTGCAGTGTTACTCCTTACAAATATCAAACCTGCTCAGCGGTCCAGTTTTTACGATGCCACCCATCCATCCGATGCACACGCGCTGGATATATCCGTCTATCGTCTCCCATGACAGCTCCAGAATCGTGGACCCGGCCTCCACCTATGCAGTTACGAGTGAGCGAACAATACAGCAGAAGCTGCTAGGAATGGATGTGACACACAATATCAGGGCCGCCAAGGAATGATTGCACAAAGGTGGGAGGTAAGTTGACAAAACAACTGCTTACAGGCACCAGCACCGGCGCCAGGAACGCCCCGCGCTTGGCCATGAAAGGCTAGATCGTACTTAAGGCAAACGAACTTTCTTGCTGATGGTGGAAAGGGACTATTAGATCTCACACATTGATTTTGAGTAAGGGCTTACTTGCTGATTTATTATCCATCGCTTAAGAGGATCGACGCTGATGGGCTAGCCATTCGACGTATTGAAGCTGCGCAACTCTAAAGGGTGTAGCACTCATTAAGATTCTCGAATAGACTTCGCATCTATCAACTGGCACAAGCAAAGCAATCAACTCAAAAGTAAAGCAATCGTGTTAGTTAGTAACGGACACCTCGTCGAGCAACTGTTTGTAAAAGCCAACCTAGAGCTTGGCACGCGTCTGTTAATCATGGTGTCTGAGAGCGGCTGGTCGTTTCTACAACCACAAAGCATTTTGAATAAAGATACAGTTGACATCAATCTGGCGTCAAAGCGAAGACCTTTTTCAGCTTGAAAACGCTTAGTTCTAAACTGAATCCAGACGAATTAATATCTAAATATTTGGTCGCCTCTTCGTCCCCGAAGGTTTAGTGTTGGACGAAAATTTGCTTAGTTTTACTTGGTACTAGTGTCGCAACAGAGCGGGTGTAATTCCTCGTATCAGCACCTGTGAAGCGAAAAATGTATTTCCTTTTAAAAGTATCACTGTTGATGCGATATGTACCCAAGCAACTTTAATCCCTAACTTGCATGCTGAGGTATTTCAAGGGGTTATTGATTTTCTGGCTAAATTATCAAGTTGCTATTTAGAGGTAGAGGGTAGTGACCAGAAAATTTCATACACCTGCCCGTCAGACCTTGTATAAGATTCTACATCTACGCGCGATGATAGCAGCAAGAATATTGCCTAAATAAAGATCTTGATTTTAACTTTGAAGAATCCGAGTCGCAAACAGCTATCTGCCAGACTACAAGAGCTAGTATACGTATCCTAATCTACGCCGACATTTTCGGCCAGGAAGGTCAATGGAGAGTGTTACAATGTACACATCTTTCAATAAGCTGAATACGGCCACCATTCCGGCACAGACGTCAAGATGTGCTGAAAAGAACATGACGAAACGTACAATGTACAGCGCACCTGACTCAGTCGACGGGTATTATAAATGCCTTACGCAAGGGAGTGGCACACCATTAATTACGCTCAACTTTTCGAGCGGACCAATTGTTCATGATCTGAGGGCATTCAATCGCGCCTGCGATGCTCGCCTGGTGACGCAATTGCATAGGTTCCACAAAGTATACTCACATACATACTTTAATAACGGTTCTGTCCACATTAGTGCAGAGTATGATGAAGACTCAAAGTTCTCACTTGCGAGGATCACTCGCGTGCATACGGACTGGAAAATTTCCGCTCATGTGGACAATTGCTTCCTTGAAATTTAGAAAAAAAATTGAAACGCTATATAATAAGACATAGTATTTTAGTAGATTCAAGGCAATTGTGAGTTGGCAGGTTAAATTGAGCTAGAAGGTGGCGTAATTTTGTCAATTATCTACACAAGCTTAGTGCGATAAGACACTAAGCTTGTGTAGATAATTGACAAAATTACCGGCAAAATATTTTCCAAATATTTTGCCGGTATGGCTAAATGCGATGCTACATCGGTCCTCGATGAAAGCCTGGCTTTTGTATTGTAGCACTGATCAGTGTGATCCGCCACTTGTAGAGGTTCCTCATAATTGAAGTTCTACCATAAGTGTGGTAGCAAATTTAGTCGCAACATAGAATTAAAAAAAAACTAAACCATATATATTTTACTCAATGAATTATCTTTAAAGCTGCACTATCATACAAGGCAAAACTTTTCTATGAAAGCTTCTGTCTATCAGACGTCACCATTGTGATTTGTGATGTTTTTTATGAGCCCGCACAACAAACTATATTACACCCAAAATTAATACCTTGCTGTCCGCACCAAGTTCATCGCCGGGGTCTGAGACATACAGCATTCTTTCGATACAAGTCAAGCTGACATTGTCCGAACACCACACAATAAGTGCACTATGCCGTTGGATGACAATTCAATTGATTATAAAGCATTCACGCCCTGCGTGTCGGTCAGTATCAGCTCGAATGTACGATCCGCCAACCTCGGCATCTAATCGTAATAAAATGTGCGCCTTTCAACGAAGTCCGAGGTCTGATTGTGAGACTGCGGCTCCTACCACCAAGCCAGAATCCAAATGAGCTTTTTCATGGAACCTTCATACGCTCCCTCACCTAAGCCATCCACTTGCATGCCTGTGCGTCGCGCACCGCGTACTTGCGAGCTATCAGTGTACTCACTGCGCACTTTTTTCACTCGGTGCATGTTGCTAGTGTCCGGTGACCAGAAGATCATTACAAATAAGCTCAATAAGACACACATGAGCGCGAGGCGCAGTCATAGAGTAAAGGGTCTTGCATGATCTTACAGCCACAGAAGACCTGCACGTTTTTGCTCTACGAGCCGACTATAAGTGTCTAAGAAGCTACTTATAATGTCTATAGCATCGAGGCACGAGCGCTTAGCGGTTTTAGCGATGTCAGCGTGCAAGCTGAGCAGTACTTTAGGTACGAGCTTGCTTTGCTGGATATTCGTCGTCAACTCCAAGCGGACTGTCGCCTTGAGATTTATGACCCGCAATGTCATGCTACCGTGAGCACTCTTTCATAGTAATCATCAGAGACCTCGGTATGGGCTCTGCTTGTATCTCCAGCGCCTTCTGCCTAAGCGGCGGAAAGCGTAGTCTTGTCGGTAATGCCAATCGCTATGGTCAATTTCATCTACGACGTCGGGAATGTATTCCAAAAATGAGGCCTCAAACTTCCTTAAGCTCTCAGATTGTGGGTATCCTTTTCACTTCACTATTTTCATCTTGGCGACGGTGTTACGCTAGAACACTTCTCAAGGTAAAGTGACGTGTTTACTCCTTATCAAGAGGAGAAAGAGGTGAACGATGTCTCAGTGTCATGCAGTGCACTGCGTGCAGTCGCTTTGATGTCATTCTGCAGCCATCGACTAGCGGATGCGGCCCAAGAATTCGCAAACCGTGACGTCAGCAATACGACTGTCTTTGCTAAGACATGCACGAGGTGACGCAGCTCCAAACATTCAGGGTCTTGTCTGACCAATCTCGAGCCTCATGCGCGCATTTGCATTGCTCCGCAAACAGGTCACTTAACTCGCTCTTTAAGACAGGCATTCCAGAGCTCTGTGCCAAAAATATATTTTATATCTCAGCTGGCCTTCTGGCTGTGTACGCTTATGACTCGGTGCCAACGCTCCTGCGCTTACATGACTCGGATGCGATCTACGCGCTGTCACTTATGAGCCACCCGGAAATAAAGGCCGCACAGTGTCATATCAGACCAGAAGTTATGCCAGAAGAGAGTGACCGGTGGGCCCATGCTCAAGTGTTGCTAAGCATGCCAAAGACAAAGTCTTAATCGCTTTGACGCCAGGTTTTTCATCTGAATCGGCCTTAAATCGTCTTAATCTTGCCTGATCTGTAGACCAGATTTGATAGCCGGGCCGCTTTCTTATCCTCATGAATACTTAAGATCATGAGGTGCACCAGAGGCAAAAACAAATCTTTTTTAATGAGGCATACCGGTACGCTTGCTATTAAATTAATTAGGCGACGCAGCAAGCAACTGCAGAACGGATCAAAAGAATTAGAATCTTAAGCTTCATGACATTAAAGCAAATGTCGGGTATGGCTGCAGTTATACCGCGTGGAGGAGTAACCAGAATTTGCTTTCAAGTAATTAAAATGCTGCGGTCCGACCTGAGGTTGCAGTAAGGAAGTTCGGCTTGTACGATCGTACATGTGTTGCAGCTTAGAGCTATCTATACCTACTACCTGACAAAGGTGATTGACTGGATTTTGATGAAGCTCTTTTGCCTGGCATCACCATCTACGCTGACTACAATCTCGTCGTCTCGTGCATCCGAGCGGTAATGCTGTCTTTAGCTCATATCGGTGGTCTCATTCGTGTGTCAAAATGCCGCACCGAAGAAGAACGTCAAGTGCTCCACATAATTGTCCCAGAACCGTAGGCTTTGATTGATTACGTAATTTTGCACCAATCGCTTGGCAGTCTATAAAGTAAGGCCGATAAGCCATTGTAGCGTGCTCTCTCTGCCTCAGAATACACACAGAGCACATTATACATATCAAATGCTTCTTGATCATATCAAATTGCTTAACTGGCCTTACAACGAGAAATCACATACTCAACGCAACATTTGGCAGCTATCGTGGGGGCTTTGCCTATGTCACAACATTTTTCGTAAGCCGATTAAAAGCTATGCATTCTTGTTGTGCGAGCAGGGTAGAGACGAAATTTGATTACTTAACTGAGCAACTTTTTTTCATATTACATTTGACATTTCTCAAAGCATCAGATGCCCTTTTCTTGACTCACTATAAACAAATTGTATCATACACCGCTGTATGCTTTTAACAGACCGCGTCACTAAAATTGCGCCTTGATCTGTTGGTTAGCCTGGCCTGTACCTTATTATTCTCCCTTTAAAGTCTTATAATACTTAAGCAGGAAGACAGTTTAAAGTGAAAGTAAGAAAGGGGCGAGTTTGGAAATGATCAAATCGCCGATATACGATTTAAAGACCGTGCGATGTACGACCACACCCAACGCGAATACCTTATTTGTTGAAAAAATTGAAATGATCTAAATGTAAGACGTTCGGTCGATTGCAACCCTCCGACATCAAATTCGGAAGCTAATTTTTTTCTTAAACCGTTCAAGCCTTGCATATTAGCCTATGTTTTGTCTTGTTATGCCAAGCCGTGCCCTGTGAATGAGCTATTGTTTTATATTTCGAACTAGCCAATCTCATGTGATGCACATACGCAACACGGGGGGTGCGCATATCGTACATCTTGTATTCGCGATCGACCAGGCAGTACAGCGTGCCCGTACTCAGATCAACCAACAAGTCACAACAAGCATTAGTCACTATTAGCGCTCGATGGAAATCAAAACCATGAGACGAGAAGCAGCTCTTCTCGTACTCAATATGTATGTGTCTATTTTCTGGTCTGCCGAATATCCGTAAATTTTTATGGGAAATCTTTTGGATCTATGGGTGCCTGTGACATTGGATCTGTGACCTTAAAGGGGCGTACACGTTTGGCACTAAGAGCCAACTAATTAGTTCGGTACTCAATTAACCTATTTAGTGTTCACATTCCGCAAGAAATACTATATAAGAACTACCAGATTTGGATGAAGCTCAGTCGAGCGTGATTTTAGTGCCGGATATGCGGGCATGTCAGTTTTGCTCAAGCCTTATAATACTTGCAGTACGACAACTAGCAAATCAGTGATGGGTACACAGTACATAAAGTACATTCTATACTCTTACTTCGCAACGACTTCAGCGCGTCGATGTGTGAGATGAGAAGCTAACCAGTGCCTTGTCGGCCTGTGTTAAATGGCTCCCAAAATTACGCTTCGGCTGGCACTGCTTTGACAGCTGTCAATAGGAAGGCCAAACTAAACTCGCCTCTTGCTTTCGTGCCTTCAAATGTAGTAATTAAGATTGTGAACGGACGGAGGACGCTCACCATCACGATCAATCGAAGCAAGTGCTCATACTCCTATATGCTCTATGTCTTGCTACTTCACAATATGGTGCATAAGAACGATGTCTCGGCTCTAATGTCACTCACGAAGACAACGTTTAAAGTGTTTCTTATAGCCGTTACAATGCCTTTACTATCACGTGCTCTAAGTGCACAACTTTGATAATTTAGGCCATTGCTGATCAATTTTAAGTCTCGAGGGCGTTTCGCGCCCCCGAAGCCAAAATGCTCTACTTAAATACCTTAAGATAGAATATATTTTTTTTGTGCGTTTGATACTTTTAATATTAGTGGCTGTGATTGTTCCTTATGACCTGGTGACAACACATTCGCGTTTATCTAGCCCAGGTCATGATATAGTCCGAGCAAGTCCGCACAAAAAAGCTTGCATTGTTTTTGATATGTGTATGTCAAGTCTCCATTAGCTATGACGTGAAAAAAAAATCAGATGCAGTTAATTTTCAGCATAGAAAATTGCTTTATCATGTAGATTTTTGGCATTCTACATCGACAAAATTTACTATTGATTTTTTTACCGGCCCCTCTCCCTATTTGTTTAAAATATCTTAGCTTATAAACAGCTTGTCACGTACCATAGTGAGTTACTACAATGCTTAATCTCTAGCAATGTAGCATACAGCCTAACGAACTGTAATGCCGAAGAACAAAACCATCTTTAACCTTTAGCTCCCAAACACGCATTGGGCTTACGTGAAAATACTTTTTTTAATCAAGATTCGAGCTAAAAAGAGAGTACAGGATGATGCTACTCGAATCTAAATTACTATTCATGAACCACAAACTTCCGAACTACCCGACTGAGACAAGTCTACGCGCGAGGCAATAAAAGCTCTTTTATTGGAGCAGCACATGATTATGCAATACACTAGAGGACAAAAAAAACGCTCGCGCTGATGCTCCTTATTGCATATACATGCAAACATGACATCATAATGAGTATCGGGACCGCCAACTCCTTCTTGACACTTACTAAAAGAGATTTAAGCAACATCAGACGATCTTTAATGTGGGATGCACTCAACAGTTAACTTAGATAGGACAACATGCTGCAAAAAAAAACCGATTCGCTTTCAAGATTCGACATCTTATACGAAAACGAACTCACGCAAAAAATCTGTGGTTTCTGTTAAAAGTACTACTAGCTCGTAAGTATGACCTTCCGGGATTGATCAAGACAACTCACTCACTCTTTAAGAGGTTAAGTGGTGACATAAGTATGCCGACAAAGCTTAGTATACCAGTGCTCACGACACTACAACGCAAGTTTTGGCTGTGATTAAACAGCAATTAGCAAGCTCGAAAAAGAGGCGAAGCGAAGCCGAGCGTGTGCGTCACCTGTGGCACAAATGTGTATTCTCTGATATCCACGCACTTTTGTTTCTAGCACCTTTTCGCATTACGCTTTATCTTACCAGCAAATACAGAGTCCAAACTTTAAACCATCATTCCTTTACCTATTAAAATAAGCCTTGAATGTGACTGATAGGTCTGGTCACTTGAAGACCTCTCTGCTTTAGCGGTGGCAAGAAGTCTGGAGCATTTATTATATGTTTCACTCTACTTTTTTATACCCGCTAGCAAGCCAAAAGAAGCCTGCAATGACATACATAACAATGTATTTTTAATGAAATTTGCTAACTTTTTGCCTAATTCTGTGCTGCTAGCCCTCACTTGTCCGCTACAATGTTCTTATGCAATGAGCATTTGACCGGCTAAAACTCGAGGTTTGCTTGTAAGACAAATATTCCTCGCGTTACCATTGCGACCTTAAATGTTACAAGATGGACAATTTATATAGCAAAGTGTATTAACCTAGAAGGCTCCCGGCTAAAAGTCAGAAGCGTATTTGGGCCTCAGCTTGAAGCTCAAAAACAATGCAGTTTAGGAACGCTAGTTATATCTATTCGCAATAAAGGCGCTCACCAGCGCGTGTCCAGTGACCTAAGATATATAAGCTATCGGGACCCACGCGCTATGACTAAAGTATCACCAGCGCGGGATGCCGGTATCGGCCGACCCATTTTTGGACTGGGTCTCGTACCCCTCTTTGAATGTGAAGACCTTTTCCGGTCAGTGTGGCGTCCAACCCGGCCGACTGTTTCACACCCATTTGGTACAAATTAGCAAAGCAGTCACACTTTGGGACGTGATTGAGCGTCCACTTTAGCGACCTATCTATTGCCTCAACTCGAATCACATGAGTATCAAATTTGGTCCTGGGTCAAGCGGCTAAGTACACGAGCCACATGTCCAGATACCCATAAGAAACATTTTTAGAACTTTCGCATGCTGTAGGCAAGATAAACGCTATAGCTTTGCATTAAATGCTCTTCGTGTACATCAACACCTCTCTTTTATCCATAATAGTCACAAGTTATTCTTAGTGCCGAGATTTTTTTTACCTGGCCTTTGATACAACACAATACAATAATATGACAGTAATTAGATATTACAATGATGTGTATAGACAGTAACACGAGCTCACATACTGATAGCGATCAATGCTACTGTTGGGTTTGTGGACCGAATTACGTTCCATTTGCATCGCTGAGCCAGCCACGAGAAAAGCTTACTTGTTAGACCCATGAGGCTGAACGAGCTCGCACAAGTTTACGCTGCTTTTAGTCTTCATGCTCATTGCATTCCCGTTTCTATGTAGAAATGCAATAAGCACAATCTTTGGTTCAGCAGCATTTCAGCTGCTGCGCCAAGGATTGTTTAATCCGGTGCAAAACCGGTTTGATTCTACCAAACGACACGAAGATCTCGGCAATGGGGAGCACAGCGGCCCTGATTAGTGCGGCAGCTTTGTCACAGCAAGCATATGTGGAGGTGAGGTCAACGGTAGTCTTTTTACCAAAATTATGCTACCAGTAGTGCAAACACACTCTAAGTTAAAACTATACTAGAATCAATAGTGTTAGAGTTACTTTATTACTTGGGCTCCGATAAACGTGTCGAGCTGATCCCTGCCATTAAATAATTATAAATGTTTCATCGTGCGAACAAACCTGTTGCACGAGATGAATTGTGTACTAGCAAATGTCAGCTCCTAAGCAGTAGCAATCCTCTTTTTCACCGGTGCCAGTATCCTGGCAATGAAAAGCACAATGATATCGAAGAACTTCCACGTTTTGACTGCCCCCGCACGCTAATCGCTGGTAACTGTCTGAAATCTTTATAATTCATCTACCACAACAACAATGCATTACTAGGGTTATCGGTGCTCGGCGCGCGACAATTGCTACAGCTGTGGTTGTGGATAAGAAAAGTGTTGCGTAAGGGATTTAGCCACAATTTCATGGTCCATACGGCCCGTTATGAAAAACTGCATACGAAGACTTGTCATCAAACTTGAACTGATATACAAAAGCATAACATTAAAGAGATAGTATCTACAACATCCTAGATAGCCGCTCGATCAAAGATGCATTTGGTAAACAATGACTAACATACATTAGCACTCAAACATTGAACAGGCAGTGTCTCTTTGCAGCTAACTTAAACAGCAAATTAGGTTTCTCACTTTCGATAAGCTTGCTGGCTCCTTGTCAAAGAGGTCTACGATATTCTAGTATCTTTTTTAATCAATTTTGCATCATCTTGATCAAAACTTAATTCTTCTTCCGATTCCGGGATAGTGCACTCACGTGCATCAGCTTATTTGATATGTTGTTTTTAGATATACAAACAATAGCGATGCATGGAGTAGCAGGCAAAACAGGCGCTTTTACAATGACTTCTGCAGCTGAAGATTTGTCAAGGAAGCCTTGATGCTTTCTAGGTCCTTTCCACTACTTGTACCGCTTCTTGTTCTGACGATTGTTGCGCTTGATGCACCTCGTGTTGATGATGGCAGCACGCCAAAGCAGTACTCCTCATTACATTCGCGACTTCCTCTACTACCTCTAGTTTTTTCGCAAACCTCGTACCCACCGCTGTCTTCTTGTGGATTTGAATCCAGCACCATTTTTCTGCATTTGTCTAACCATATCAGCGCGCAAAGCTTTGGATCTTAAGGAAATTCTGGCTAATATCGCATTTTTGCGGACGTCCTCCTAGTGCGCTTCTTTTCTCTAATACATTTCAGTCGCGGAGAAAACTTCTTGGGACTTTATTTGTCGACTGAGGCTTGGGCGGCGAGTGGGACGAAGTCAGCGGAGGAGAGCACTTGCTGCTGGAAGCAAACCGAGTGATATGACATGGAGAGTTTTGTTAGATTCTTTACTCGCCCCCGCCTAATTCGTGGCGCTCAGCCATCTACTGCTATCATCTCAAAGCATATCGCTTTTTTATACTCCATTTAGTGTTTTAAATCATAGATGGCTTTAAGCCATTAAGGTCTCTTGACTTAATACTACCTAGGAAGTTCTTAAAAGTATCGAGCTCGTAGCATGAGTATCTTAGGCACTACGCACGCTACGATATAAACTTCGTCAAACTCAGCTTTAAGCGCGTGGGTTGTCGCTGTGTTTGACAATCTTACAATAATTCAAATATGATGCATCAATATCGAGGTTGATTGAGATTGTTTCCGTTGAGCTATTATCCAACAGCTTCGACTTTGGCAGACACTTCATATTTTGTGTATTGGTCGATTCTGTCACCAAGCTATTGGACCTTCTACCTGTCCACCATCACTTTTAATGATTAATCGAATAAACTTGTGCTGATGCATGTCATATAAATTATTTGTGTCCCACGGATCTTTGATATGCTTGATTTGAGTTGTCCAGCTTACAATCTACTACTAGTATCTCTTCTTAGTTCGATTCGAATTTTGCTTGTAGCTTGAGTCTTGAATGCTCTAGATTTTACCTGAAATTGTTTGGCTTATGTCTTTCGGTGTGAAACACGAGCAAACATCTGATGAAATATGGATCGCCTCTCGGAGTGACAGATTTGCTCTTCCTGTATTCCCTGAAGGCATAAGAGATACTTCACCTTTTTCTTGCAGAATCCGGTCTCGATTTGCACCCACTTTTTCTTCCTGCGTGGCATCATTTTGCAGATCTAGCTGAATTGAAATGATTTATTTCTCACGTGTAACGAATTACAAGCTGCTAGGTTGGTAGCGAGCTGCCGTACAAATGAGAAACCGGTCGTCAGAGTCAATACATTCTTGGTTTGGAGTACATACAATAATCGAAGATGACTTTTATATACGTCGAGCACTTAGACTCGTATTATTAATGAGTGTGATCTTCCTAGCTCACATCTATCCATGCGACAACTACGTTGAGGCAAAGAAAAGTCGTAGCTTCAGGAATAAAGATTGACCAGTTAGCTGCTAAACATGATCTTTATGGAGCCGTTGAAGCAGCACCTATCATAGCGTCATTGGTATCTAATACGACATATATCCGATGCGACATATGATTGACAGATAGCTGTCTGCTTAAATACCGAAAACTCAATCCACACTTTATACCACTAAAGTGAGCTGAGCCTTAAAATTCACCTATGTTTTATCGGTAAAACTTCCTGTGGATTATGTGTCCTACAAGAGCTTTTTAGTTAAATAATTATGGATAATATACATCAGCAGCGAACCTTAAATTGTGTACTGCTTTTCTGCTAGCATCAGTAATAAGTCTACTGATATCAATAATAGATTTTATCTCGTCAAGTCCGAATGGGTCACTGGTTGCACCGAGTTTGCCCCTGTGACAATCGCCCATTTCGTCTAGTTTAGGTCGAGATGAGCTTGAGGATTGGCTCGGGGCGCTTGGCTTAGTCGATGCCTGGCGCTTCATGAGCCTAAGAACCATGAACTACACGAGTCCAATCGGCTTGATTATTGTCTTGTTACGGCCGACCTGCTTCAAGACAATTTGGTATCAGTTAATCAAGTGCGGGATCGTGAGTGGCATAACAACGATTATATACCGGCTGAGCTTTGTCTATCGTCCAAATGTATACAGAGACGGGGTCGCCCACCGTGGCGGTGTCCAGCTTGGTTGCTTCGGGACGCAAAAGTTCAATGCTATTTGTTAACTTCAGTTGAAGTATTAGCGAACCGCATTAAAACGTTTGATGGTGCTAATCCTGGCTGTCCTCTTGATGAGCACAAACGTGCACTTTGTATCTTCCATCGGCACCGATGAAAGAAGATCCGTAAGGCAGATGAGCGGATCATGTCCGCAAAAATTGATGCAGTAAACGTGGCGACTGGCTTGGCGAACCTGTTACCTACAGAAAACAACAAAGATGAAATAGAACAAGTCAAACTAGATCTTTGGTCCCATCGGGAGGACTTCAAGACAAGAAATGAATACAAGAATTTTGCCGCGGACTTACACTAAAGCGAGCGTGCAACAAGCTACTTCTTTTGGGGGCCGCAGCCAGATTGTCTACGGTCTCCAATAATGGAGCTGACGAATGACGATGGAACAGTTACTGAGGATCAGGCAGAAATTGCGTCGGATATTGGGGCAAATATTTCAGTCCACGTCTGCTGACTTGATCGAAAAACGGTCTTCAACTTATCAATCACTATAGTTTGCTTCACTGTTACAAGATACAACGTCACGGCTGTCAAGCCAGCAACAAGCAATGCTTGATGCTCCTATCATGGCAAACGACTTGTACTGGGCTGCGATGGCATCCAAGAATGGCGAAGCTCCCAGTCCAGACGAATTACGGATTGAATACTATAAGCTGAATGCGACTTTATGGGCGCGAATCTACGAAGTTGTGTACGACTATCAGCTACAAAAAGAAAAAAATGACAAATTTTAAAATTTTAAAGAAGGGCTCACCTTTCGCTGCTATACAAGTCCGGTGGTTGCACTATACCCGGCAATTATCGACCGCTGGCCCTTCTCAACCACGACGCCAAACTGGGACTAAAGGTTATACAGTGGCGTTTGGGGAAGGTATTAACAACGATCATTCATGACGACCAAAGTGGCTTTGTTCCAGGCGGTCAATTCGTCACTCGCTGCTTCGTTTTCAGGATTTGCAGAAAATTGCAAAACAAAGTACCCTGATGCATGTGTGGTACTTCTGGACTTTGCAAAGGCCTTTTACAGTGTTATGTGGCCAGCTTTGGACATGTTTCTTCATCACTTCGGATTTGGTGTGACTTTCCGGGAGTGGGTGAATACGCTCATCAATGAAACATCAGTCAGTCTTCTGCTGAATGGCTGTCCCGGTGATCCCTTCTTACTGGGTGCAGGCGTCAGACATATAGACCCCCTTTTCTCAGGTCTCTTTGTGGTTTTTATCCACAAAAGGTGTACCTGTTAACGCGATAAATCTACCGCATCTATTACTAGCGTTTGCTGACGACTGCACCGGGCTACTACATAACTTGGATTATGCTGAAGAGTTTCTTGGATTAGTTCAGGAATACGCGTGTGCGGCTAGCTTGTGAATTATTGTGAAGAAAACGAGCATTATGCCGTTCTCTCATCACGTGTCTAGCCTAAAGCTTACTGAATTACGATGACGCTCGAATGTCCATGTTTCGACGCCATGGGAAATCGTCCGGCTGCTTGGTATTATACAAGAAGCTACTGTTACACCGGAACAACGGTTTAACGATGTGCCAAAGTAGATACAAGCTCGGTACGCCCTATGAAAATACCGGGCGCGAACGCTGCGAGGCAAGGTGGTTATACTGCAAAGTATATTCTTACCAATGCTTTGGCACACCCCTGGCTACGCTCAAGCAAGTCGACGTTATAATTCGAAATTTTGTCAACGCCAATGACACTAGTTCGTCGACTGCCAACCCCGGAAAATTTGATAAATAGTGGATATACACAAAGATTAGTTATGGTGGTCTTAAGTTTACTTCACCGAAAGCCTTCATTGACACTATGCACCCAAAGTGTCATCGCGATGGTATTGCCGCTACGGTGGCGACATCTACAGAACCCCACTGGATGGAGCCAGCATTAGCTATCTTCACTAAGACTCTACAACCATTGGGCGAAGGCTTCGACATACTCTACGCTAACATGAAAGGAGGCCGGTGGAGTCATCGTCCGAATTACTGGAGATGTACTCTAAGATTATGGACCGACTTGCATCATTTACGGAGAACAACCAATCGGAAGTTGTTTGCGCAAACTATGCCTATTTGGGATAACATTCACTTTACTTTTGGAAAGCTGAAGGTACCCCTACGTTGTGTTAGTCCAGAAACGGCTGACAAGCTCATAATTACGGGTTTAAACCATTTTCAATATTTTGTTATTCTAAATAAAACTACGCTACGGCTGATTTGCTACGAATGTTACTGGATGAGGATGACTTTGCTCGGCCAAGCTCATTGACTCGACTAGTCAACGACACTATTCGCCGTCGAGTTTAATTACTCCAAGCAACAATCCATATTACGGACCTTTTAGACCCGTTAAGATTGAAGCGGCTTGCCATGCATAGAGTTTTGATGAAGTGTTTGTCATTGATATGACCAATCGCAATTTCGTTAAACTAGTGTTGGCGACTCGCAAGTACACAATTGCTCCGGACTTACCTCTACGGCAGCTGCAGCTTCCTTCTCTTGCGCTACCTTCGCGGGCATGGACCGCAAGGTATGCATGGGATCGTCACGTTCTTCCTGTCTGATCCGATGTTAAGTTTCGTCTACAACACAATGCACTTGGGGTTAGATACGAGTTCAAATGGAGAATACAAGTCGACATACCGCCTACATGTATACACGGGTGCACAGTCATTGAAGACGCTAAACACTCATTTTGGGAGTGTCCTGTGGCTCGCTATCAATGGAATTTTTACATCAGACCTTTCGATGACCTCATTGATGGAAATCTCGATTGGACTTTGGTAGTTTTTAGGAAAGTTGTCATCTTACTCCTACTGCGACCAAGCTTTACGGAGTTTTTGCTACGCAAGTGGCACTCAACATTGTTCGATGTTGCGTATTACGAGCAATTTGGCTGCATTACAACAATAAGCTATACAATGCAGAGGTTGCTACTTCGGCGGCCTTTGTCAGCAACCATGCTCGAGCCTATATTAAGTTGCACTTTCGAAAGCTTGCAGACATTACATTACGACAATCAAAGAGCAAGTTGGCGGTATAGTTGCTACGATATCAAGTGCTCTTCGACTGAACGTGAACGAAACATGGAGAGCGAAGGAATGCTATGAGTTAATGAATGAGTAGCGTTTTATTACGACATTATTCACGGCTATGACTACTACTACTACTGCTACTACTACGCTGACTACGACTACGACTGTGACTATGATGACTACGACTACGTCTACGGCTCTATAAATTTGTCGATGACGATATTGCGACTACAATCTGGTTCCAGTTTCTGAATTGCAAAGTCAATACGACTTATTGCCCTCTTTAGTGAGTGTACTCTATTATTTTGGGGGGGGAAGCGTTGTCCTCGCTGATTCCATAGACCGACTGGGCACATTGGCGCAGACCGGAATATTATGTGTTATTATTTTTTGGAAAAGTTTGGGACAGTTTTCGGGGATTTTGGAGGGGAACTACAAGAAGACTACCGCCACAATACGAATCTCAAGCAGTTTGTGAATCACGGTCCAAACCAATCACTCAACATCAATGCACTTTATTGTGCGCACACCGACATCAAAATCTCGACAGCTACCTTACCCACTCATAGAGCACCTTTTAGTGCTCAGTAATGACTTCTTTTACATAAAACAACTCGCGAATTAAAGGATCGAACTGGATGGGCTCTCCACTTGTCCTCCGCGAGGAGCACTCTACTGGAAAGATTATGTTGGGCCTTCTCGATCTTCAAGCCACATCCCTGCGAAACCCGATCAAGTCAACACAATATACCTCGCCAGCGTATGTAAACTCGGTTGGTGGCATTTACTCGCCACCAAGGCTACTTGATATTTATCACCGACACGTTACTATCGTGTCTTGGTATAGGAGAACGTATTCTAGGCATTGCGATGTTTATATTTTTAGTTTAGACTAGGAAAAAAAATAATGAAAACAATTTACCCATTTCGTCTAGTTGGTCCCTCTAGGACAAATTATTTGAATCCGTCAACTGGAACCTGTTATTTAATTCTTATTTGAAGCGAGTAAGTTTTGGTTGCGTCAACACGTCTGCATTTCGGCCTCAAGCGATCGAGAAGTCTGGTCAGGATAGTGTCTCATCTCGCTCTGTAACAGCATTAAGTCTAATCTTCCTCAATCGACAGCTTCCTAAATTCTGGTGCTTTAATACGCTTATGCCGTCGCCCTTAATCCACTAGCTTTGATAAGTTATTGCACTGCGCGCTGCTATTCAGGATGTGGTATGGCCGATATAATAAAATTTTGGCTTGAACCAAAGTCAAGAGTGTGCTTTACCAAGACAATTCATTCAATAATCTCGCTCATACCCAGTCCAAGCTGCCGTATTATGCGGTATGCATGTGCGGTACCTACTTTTGCCGTATTCGCGGAGTTCATGGCAAAGATAGTGCATCAACTTGCTGGGGTTTTAAGCTGGAACAAAGACTTGTTATAAGTCCATTAAACCCTGTACGTTACGTCGTCAAGGTGCCTGGAGATGCTCCAGAGTCCTTCTCTTTTGATTACCACTAAGTCCGTTGTTATATTTCAGCAGGACACACGGTGCATTTTCCAAAGGGCTGCTACACTAGATTTAGCTTATTGTGCACTTTGCAACACAGCTATATGTTTCCACACCATCTGATAAGAATGGTTTTTTATATTGAAGGATCAAACGCAAAGCAGCTTCACATTTTCGTATATTATATGCAATTACAGTTCACATGCGACCTCAAGTTTGTCCTAAACGACGCGACTTAAGTGAGCCATGATTCTGTATTTTCATTTGCTTCACGCATGCCAATTATAAGTGACATTCTGCATACAGACTTATCTACAATTTTTCAAATACGGGAGACGTATTCGTCACAAATTGTTAAGGCACTCACAAAAAAAGCTGACGTTTCAGGAAGCAGCTGCACCCGTACCGTATTTACGCTTACATGTCTGCCCCTGCTAGGAGACATTTTTAAAATTTAGTGCTTTATGACCTACGCAGACACGACAACATGGGTGTGGAGGATATCAAGCATAATCGGGTGTGTGTGCAATCCGCCTTAATGTTAAAATGCTGCTTAAATCGCCTTACTAGATATGTATCGACTCGCGATAGTGCTGGTATTTCCTGGTGTAAAGATCGATGATAGTCTTTATAATACATTAAGCACGTAAACTTTTCTTATGCTGCGTCCTCTACGGAGAGAATGGGAGACACAGACACGGGTATAGCTGCTATAATTATAAACACTTGAAGTTTGGTCGAATACGGCTTTGAGATTGCATAACTTCAAAATGTAAGAGCTTACTGAGCCTGTTGCCTTAACTCTAAAGTGGAATGCAAAAGCTCGGCGGGGGTCGTATCTTCGTTAAAAAAGTACTCTGGCAACTTTTAACACCAAGTTAAGATGCTTAACCAAATTTAGCTTTAGCCACGGCGGGAAGTGAACCAACGCCCACCCGACTGTTGCCCCTTGGACTCGACGACTGGGTCATTTTTATGTTTTGACCTAGCCAAACACTTCACTAGATACAAGAACATAACATGAATTATACCTACACAGCTGTAACATCACTATCCTACGTTCTCTCTTGATGTGTAGCCATGCGCAGCTCCACGACAGACTTGGTGTGGTAGCGCCTTGGTAAATCTATCCGCAACCATCTCATCAGTCGATTTGATTTCGAGCTTAATCGTGCCTAGCTCCAGGAGTGATACTTGATGTCAATATGCTTCGTTCGGAATTGGTACACGGGCTTCTTGGCCAGTGCGATGCACCCTTAGTTGTCTTACTTAATTACTGTCGCATGGTTATTGCCGTTGCCCATACCATATAGAAGATGACGCAGCCAGATCGCTTCTTGGGTAGCAGTAGAGACTTATATACTTCGCCTCCGTGGTTAACATCGCAACCGTCTGCCGACGTTTAGACTTCCACGAAACCGCTCTTCCGTTCAGATCAAAGATATAACCTGTCGTTGAGCGCTCAAAATCCCGGTAACCTGCCCAATTTGCGTACGCAAGACCATCAAGCTCTACCTTGCTTCAAAGTTATTTGACGTCTTCAGATTTTTGATAGATCTGCTTCGCCACCGCTTAATCGGACTTTCCGTAGTGCTCATTGAACTTGGCTACCTCTCCCATAGTAACCGCGATATCTGGACACGTAATTGTTAGTGATAGCGGAGGCTAGTCCAGCCCCAACGCTCGAGCAAAGAACGGGAACGGAGTCTTTGTAAAACATAAAGAGTGCAGGAGCTATTTGGATCACAGACGCATGAGCGTGATATCTGTGACTCCCAATCTGTGGCTCGAGTGATTCGCTCGACCCGAGACCAGGATGCACTTCGGATTAAGGTCACTGAAGTGAACGAGCAATCACACCCAAAAAATGTGACTGCTCAACCGAAAATGGGTGTGTGACAGCTGGGTGGGCTGGATGCCCCACTGACCGAAAAGACCTCATGGCTAGCCGTAACTTAGTTAATAATGCTTCTTTTGAAGAGCTCGGAGCCTGATCCAAGAAATGGGCAGGCTAGCTACCAATATTCGCGCTAGGCAAAGCTTGTGGGTTTCAGTAGATTAAAATCTCGTGCGAGCGTGACTTGCGTGAAATACTAGACAAGGGTTTCACAGGGCTCGGCGTGATGGCGAAAGCCAGAGACATACGAGCAGGGCTTGGGCTTTTTGCAAGGGGAGCACCGACCACATCGACCAAAAGGCTCGACTCTTGTTTACTATTTTGGGTCCACCGCGAGAGTGCTTGGAGAGCGATCGAGTCATCATCTAATGGCAATAGTATGTGCGCTGTTCTGCCGTGTGATACTCGCACACTATGAGCATATTTCATATCATGTGATCTTTGTATTTACCAGATTATAGCGATAAACTATGTGTTGGAGGTAATGCTGCAGCTGTGTGTTATGTAGAAATGTTGCATGTTTGAAATGCGGCGACAACTGCTAAATCGGTAGCAGCTGGTTTTATTACTTAGACTGCATGTAAAGCTGAATGTGGGTGTGAGTACACTTCTCACTATTGTGGACATACAACCCATGAATGTGGGCTCACAGTGGGTTTGAAGTGGGTTTAGAACATTCCCGAAAGTTCCTTATGGTGACACACGTAAAAGTTAGAGTAAGCTAAGATGTAGCAATAGTATGAAATGAGTCTCAAACACATGACTTTTACCTCTTCGATCACAAGCCCTCGTCTTAATCTTTTGCGACGGACCCAACTTTCAAGCACTATAAAGTGATTGCGAATTGTTAGATAGAGGGTCGGTGAACTGAATTGAAATTTGCGACTCGTTCAACAAAGATAGGGGGTCGGTGAACTGAGTTGAAATTTGCAGCTCGTTTAACTAAGTGCGCCCCAGCAAAAAATGCGGACCAAAAAGCAGTGCATAATTTGGAGATCGGTGTTTATGCATGTTAGTATACTCATTCGGAGGCATAGAGATCAGATTGAGGTTCTGGTAATTCGACTTTTATCGACTTTACGATAGCAATCTATGTCTCATGCTAGTTTTCGTACTTAGCAAAGGTCAGAAACCATAGCTCGAGCTTAACCAACCAAACAACTACAACAGCCTCGTTCCACAAAGTGATCCAAGTTTGGGGATAGCGCTGACCGTACGATCGCCTCAGGCTGGTAATCAAGAATACGTTGGCTCCTCGCAAGTAGTCCGCGTATATAGCGCATTTGCGTATCTAAAGCAAGCAGCTCATGTTCGTTGATTAACGGTTAGCGTAACCGGATGAAGCGTCGCATCGGAATCTAAGAGCGTCTTGGCTGACCCAAAGATCGCCTTTTTTAAGTAGAGTAAGATCCGTATGGTAAACCATTAAGTGGTATACAGAAACTAATATAAATTACAGAATGTGATTTGAGGCTTCATGACAGGCGAGATCGACAGCCTATCGGTCAAGTCTGGAAATGGGTCAACAGGATCAAATATTTGAAATTCGGTGTTGTTATCAGATACCTTGGCAAAGTCACTTCAGCGCGCGTAAAACTAATTGGCTTGATAATTAACTGAGCGGATTATCTGAAACAATCTGATCTACTTTGACAACCTCAAAACTTAGGTGACCACGATCGCAAAGTTTGGTCAGATCAGCTATACAGCTAAGCTCCCGCTTATTCAATCGGTTGTGATATACTAACAAGACAAGCAATGTGTAACTTATATTCATTTGAATGGGTGGTCCAGTATATAGAAAGTTTACGTGAAGCGAGTGTCTATCATGGTATTGCCATTTTGTGTGATGCAAGTCAAGTGAAGTATCGGACATCGTTAATATCCAAACCTTAACACTGAGAAGCTGGCTTAAAGTAGCACTGGGTCTAATTATAAATGTCTAATGCACATCAGTAGAAAAAACAATACTGGGTGGTAATTATATGATTATTAGTCCACAAAATAAGTTATCGACAAATATAAAGATAGTCCATATTGTAGTTTTAAGTTTGAGAATTATTTAGACATATGCTCACTGTTGGTGTCAAGCAAATTATGATCCGCGAGTCGTATTCTCTTTGTGTTATAAATAGAAATACTACATACGAGCCACCGCTCTGACCGATCGTAGCACAAAGTTGCTTATCAACCAAAGCATATAGCGTTCGCAGTGCTAAAATATAATTCTAAACCAGCCTAGAAATGAATTAGAAGTGACGACAGCTGTGAGGTTTGAACTCACGCGGGTTGCCCCAATGGATTTCAAGTCCATCGCCTTAACCACTCGGCCAAGCTGTCACTTCTCAATTTACCTCGTCGTGCTCAACTCGACCAAGTCAAGTTTCGAAGTATCCAGTCTCTCAAGCTTTTAAGCACCCAAGCAATTCTTTATCCGAATGGACTCCGAAGCCAGTCGCCCTTTCTTACTGTCCGCGCAAGTTGATTGTGAGATGGGTGAGTTGGGTTCACGCCCATCCTCCCTTGCACGTACCCACGACCCATCGCCTCTAAAAGGTTCTACAACCCGTACAAGCGACAGTTCAACTGGGTCCGTATCTAACAGCCCAGCTGCCGTTGGGATTCACGATTCCATCGAAGCTTCGTGTTTATGCACGGACCAGGGTAATAACGCTGGTTCTGTGTCGCAAGACTCGCACGAATCAAGTGATGGCATGGTCGTGCAGCTGCGTGTCCCGCCTACGCACAAGCCACCTGCTTCGCAAGATTCTGTGGTAGATGTGCAGCCCAACAGCGACACACGTCAATATAAGCCACCAGCTGACGCCAGTGCTCCCCCGCAATCTGCGGCAGCTCACACGCGTCCGACTGCAAGTGCACCCACGCGCACACCAACGCTT